>JAADVC010000050.1:0-45230 GCA_023334575.1 Pythium volutum | reverse complement strand
CTAACAGGGTGCTCTGTGAAACAAGACGATTCAACTCATTGACATGAAACGCACGAGCTGGTTCGACATGATTACGCAGTACTCGGCCATCTTTGGCAGCGAGAACGTCGACGGCAAGGTCGATCCGCCGCTCTGTCGCTGGGCGACTACGACTGTCGCGGATTTCATCCAGATTCTCATGCGGTACGTATCGTCGTTACCATTTTTCCTGTTCGCAAACCGTCTTGTAACAGGCGCTACACTACACTGTAGGCAACTCCCCAAGATTGACGACTTTAGCTCGCTCGCGACCGTGCTCGAGCAGAGTCTCTTTTTTGGCGGCTCGCTGGGCCGTGTCGGCGTCGACTTTCGCGCCGTGCTGGTCGTGTACTTTGAAGACCACGTCTTTGCGCTCATGGCACAAAGTTGGGAGACGGCGTGTCAGGATTTCCAAAGCAGCCTTGGGGGCCACGCGCTCCACACTGGCGGTGGCGTTGCTGCTGCTGGATCCAAGACCCCTATTGTGCTGGCGTCGTACCGTCACGCACTCGCCAACAACGGCAGCAGCAACAATATACAGGCGACGCCGTTCGGGATGCCGAATGGTGACGAAGACTATTCGCCTCCGCGCGTGCTCATGTCGTTTCCGATTCTCGCCGAGTTGACGAACGCGCTGCTCGCGTCGTTCAATGAACTACGGCTCTGCACGATCGCGTCGCTACAGACCCGCCTCGCCAAGCGCCTGCAGCTCACGCTCGCTGCGGTCGTGTCCGTGATCCACACGTTCTGCCAAGAGAATCGCCTCTCACTTGAACCGCCCAAGGCCAGTGACAACGCCGTAGACAACGGCACACGGCAGACAAAGGCGGCAGCGTTGGCGGACGCGATCCGTGACATGAACGAGGTACATGGAACAGACTGTCTCTTGATTCCTGTGGGTTTTTCCCCCTGATTCTTGTGTTGGTTTAGATCCTCGCAAAAGAGTTGTCACTGTACGTGTCACGTTGTTTCCAGCGGCTCTTCCCGGTGACGTCCTCGACCAAAGCAGCGGCGTCCCCGTCTTCTTCTCGGGCGACGCTGGACGCAGCCGCGCTCGTGGAGCAGATGCGAGAGCTACGGTTGCTGCATTAGTTTTGATGGCAAAAGGTACGCCAAAAACCCTGATGTTTGGACGGGGCGATCGCAACACTAAACTACAACTCTACATGCGCTTGTAGTGTTGGCGTCGACCACTTCACCACAATCGTATCCCGTGCCTTCAACAACTGTTTGTGTCCCATCTCCTTCGCCTCTTCCTCATCATCGCCAGTTTTTTCATCCAGTCGGATCGTGAGTTGTTTCGTCACGCCGTCAGGAAGGTGCTTTGCCGTGACCCACAGACAGGTTTCGCCCCAACGATCCAAGTCAAAGTGGACTTCCATGTCAGCGACACCACGCGGAGCCGGCGCCAAGTCCGACAGCGTGAGCTCTCCGATCAGTTGGTTGTCGATTGCTACTGCGCTTTGTCCGTCATAGATTCGAATCGCGGCCTACGTCTGGTCGTCTTGAAAAGTCGTGAAGATCTGGGTATATGAGATCGGCATGCCGTCGTAAAAGTCGACCACCTTGTGTATAACGCCGCCTGCCGTCTCCACACCAATGCTGTGCTGGACGCCCCGCGTACTCGACGTGCGTGATACTACTATACGGACCAGCTTCATCGTGTTCTCCAGCAATAATGATCGCGCCTTGCAATGCCGCCGCGCGAACAACGGTCTCCTCTTCATCGACTCCACACTCGGCTTTCCGCCCACTCAGTTCGTCCATGAGGAATTGACGCAGCTTTGGATACGTGATTCGCCGCCCACCAAGACAAGCGTCTCGACCTCCAACTAGGTCATGTTGCCCATTCTGAACGATCCCCACGAGTGTCTCGACAAGGTCTTTGGTGAACGTGTCGGACGTGGCGCGAGACAAGGACTGCGTCAAGATCACGGTGCCATCCGACGACGCGACTGTAACAAGTGCCTCTAACCTGACGACAGTGCACGCTGCACTCGCTCTGCCTCGAGCCGCAGCCGTTGAAGCATGCGCACGTCTGTCGAGATGTCAGTCTGCTGGTCGTGTTGCCACTGCGAGACGCAGGCGTCCATGACCCACTGGACAAAGTCGTCCCCGCCGATACGGCGACCGTCGTGACGACTCGTCGCGAGTGTTTCGTACACGCCGTCCTCGACCAGTAAAAGCGTCGCGTCAAACGTGGCACCGCCAAAGTCGACCACCAGCACGGTCTGTTCATGCTGTACGTTTTTCTCGACACTGTAGGTGCTTGCTGCTGCGGTTGCCTCGTTAACGATCCGCTGAACCATGAACCCAGCGATCGTCCCCGCATTCTGCAACGCCAGACGCTGCGAATCGCCAACATACTGTGGTACCGTCACCACGGTGTCAAGTACCTCATACCCAAGATACTTTTCAGCGTTCTGCTTCATCTTGACCAGCACCAGCGCTTCCACTTGCTCCGGTGAGAGCTCGCGAACTTGGCCCTGAATCTCCACTTGGATAAACGGCTTGTTGTCTTTCTCTACGATTTTGTAGGGTAGCTGTGGGATCGCCACCTGCACTCTCTCGCTATGGAATGAATGGCCCAGCAGTCGCTTGCAGTCGAAGACGGTGTTCTGAGGGTTCCGTATCGCCTGCTGCTTGGCGTCCTTGCCAACGATGGCCTCGCCAGTGAGCCCGTCCCACGTGACGTAGGTTGGAGTCGCAAGGTCAACTTCATCGTTGGGGATCATCTCAAGCTTTCGTGTGGTGTGGTGAGTGACGGCGATGCGCGTGTTGTGGACGCCAAAGTCAATGCCGATGATATGAAGGGCGCGAGTGAATGCCATGTTGTCCACTGCGGTTGGTGTGGTCGTACATGATGGCACTGTCGAGATCACAGTAAGTACGGTTGGCGCTTTCATTTCTTGCGTGTGACGTGTGACGCGATCTATCACTAGACGAACGCTTGGCCTGACTTCAGGATATTCATTGCACGAGAAAACCTTTCAGCGATTCGCGGCTTCTTCCGCGTATAGTCCATATTGAAGCAATGGGATACAACGTGCGAGGGGTTTACTGTAGTATAGTGGTGCTTGTTTAAAGGCAAAGTCTAGTGAGGACATTTCACAATCGTATCACCCGCGGCGGCGGCTCAAAGAATCACCCCGAATCACCCAGGCAACAGCGAAGCGAGATATGTATCGCATCAAGTCGTACGCTGGCTGTCGTGTCCACTCAGTTCTGGAGTGCACTCGGGAATGGGAGCCGCATGCCGTCGTACGCCATCTCAATGGACAATCCTTCGGTCTTGCTTAACATTTGAAGCCGCTCGCTCTCACGAACATAGTCAAACTCGTGGCTCATGCCAGTGAGCAACGTGCGCTTTGGGCGAATCGTACGAATCTCACGCACAACGTCCATCAAATTCATGTGGGTCGAGTGGTACTTGTCCACGTAGAGCGCGTCAATGATGAGTGTGTCGACCGGCGGCTTGCTCGCGTCGTTCAGGTACGCGCGCGATTCGTCCGTCAATTCGCTCACGTCCGAAATGTACACGAACCGCACGCCACACTCGGCACCAAACTCGAATCCGCTAGACAAGTAGTCCTTGCCGTGGATGACTGGGAACGGGACGACCTCGAGGCCGCAGACGGTAAAGGGTTGGAACCACTCAAAGATCTTCCACTGAAGCTTGGCGACCCAACGGAACGGCACGGGCGTGATGTTGGCCTCCCGCTGGGCGCGCTCTTCTTCCTTTTCCATGAGGTATTCAAACTTGCCGTTCATTTCCTGCTGCGTGAGCTTGCTGCAGTGCAACCCCATGGGTTCGTGGGGTTTCTTGATACTCTCGCCCGTCGTGGGGTCGACGGTCGCGTCGAACCGCTGGACCTCGCGGATGTCATCGAGCCCGAGGCAGGCGTCGGCGTGGCCGTGGGTGAGTATGATGGCGTCAATGTGGTTCGCACCCAGCGCCGGCAGCACACGCAGCACCGACTCGCGGAACGTCTTGCCGCAGTCAATGAGGATATTGGCGTTCGTGCGCGTGTTGCGCACGAGCAGACTCGGGTTCAACCGGCGGTTCTTTGAGAGCGGGTTCGCGTGGGCTTCCATGCAGACGCTGCACTCGCCCTTGAGCACGCAGCGCAGCGCCGGGATCGCTGACGACGGCCCGCAGCCCATGACGACGACCTCCATCTTCTTGGTGATCTCGGGGGTTTTCCGGAGTCGTTTCGAAGCCGCGCTCGATCGTTTCGCTTTCTGATTCTGTTTTGGACTCAGATATGATGCCAATGCCATTTCGGTTATTTTGAGATAGATCTGTAAGGTTTTCGTAGTATATCGTTAATCTGGTTTACGCTTCGTACCCGCATTGGTCCATAATTGACCAGGCCTATTACTCACGGAATTTCTTGTCTTCGTTCTTCGAAGCGTTCAGCCAGCCAACGTGTCGAAAAAGACCTCTGAGTGAATGTCCCTCGGTTGTCGCCAGCAAATAAAAAGAGAGAAAAGCGGCGGAAGAAGAGCGCGAGCACTTCTCGTCAGCCTGGCCGCCATCGCCCCGCAGTGCAGGCAGTCGCGGACTTTTCCCATTGCCGCCACGTGCACCACTCTTGCCCTCTTCGGGTCGAAACCTCTGCCAGTGCAATGTCGGGCTCGCTGGACGCAGCCACGTTGGATGCCATCATCGAGAAGCTCCTGAGCGTGCGCAATGCGCGACCGGGCAAAGAAGTGCAGCTCTCGGAGGCCGAGATCCGCGGGCTCTGTGTACAGTCCCGCGAGATTTTCCTCGGCCAGCCCATGCTGCTCGAGCTTGAGGCGCCGATCAAAGTGTGCGGTATGGAGATATTGGGTTTGCTCGAAGAGCTACGCAAACGGCTACAGAAGTTTGACGCATTTGGACTTTTTCAATGACTGCTTTATGTAGGCGATATCCATGGCCAGTACTACGACTTGCTGCGCCTGTTTGAGTACGGCGGGTTTCCCCCCGAGTCCAACTATCTTTTCCTTGGGTAGGTTATCCCTTTGCCCGGATTGAGTAGAGTGGACGCATCACGGCGACTAACGCTCACATTGTGGACTGTGCCAACCCAGCGATTATGTCGACCGCGGCAAGCAGAGCCTCGAGACGATCTGCCTGCTGCTCGCATTCAAGATCAAGTACCCGGAGAATTTCTTCATCCTGCGAGGCAACCACGAGAGCGCCTCCATCAACCGCATCTATGGCTTCTACGACGAGTGTGAGTTTCCATCTATACTTACACACGTGAATTGCTCTTGAATGTTTTCTGATTCTCTTCCATTGCAATCTCATAGGCAAGCGGCGATACAACATCAAGCTCTGGAAGACTTTTACCGACTGCTTCAACTGCCTGCCCGTCGCGGCCGTCATCGACGAGAAGATCATTTGCATGCACGGCGGACTGTCGCCCGAGCTGAGTCAGCTCGAGCAGATCAAGTGCCTGTTGCGTCCCACGGACGTACCCGATACCGGACTGCTCAGCGATCTGCTGTGGGCCGATCCCGACAAGGATATCATGGGCTGGGGAGAGAACGACCGCGGCATTTCGTTCACGTTTGGTCCCGACATAGTCAAGCAGTTTCTCAAGCGCCACGACTTGGAGCTGATCTGCCGCGCACACCAAGTCGTCGAGGACGGATACGAGTTCTTTGCCAAGCGCCAACTTGTCACGCTCTTCTCGGCGCCCAACTATTGCGGCGAGTTTGACAATGCCGGCGCCATGATGTCGATCGACGAGAACCTCATGTGCTCGTTCCAGATCCTCAAGCCCGCCGAGAAGAAGCAGCGCTTCGCGTACGGCGCACAGCGTTCTGGCGCGGCGTCGTACTAGTGTGCTCATTTCTTGTGTTGTGCTGAGTTTCCCGAGCGTGAGGATGCAGGTTGGCTGGCTGCCAAGTGAACGGTGGAAAAAGAACGGAATAAAGTACAGTTACAAGTAAGCGATCAGACGTGGACATGGGCAGCAAGAAGATTAAGCGCTTCCTCATCCGACTGTCACTCTGTGAGACAGTGATTTCTTTCGCGTGTTTCTGCGTGGGGCCACAAGAAAAAGGCGAGCAGTTCCCGACGGCGCCAGCCGCGTGTCACCAAGGTGGGTCACCAACACTTCAACATCAGTATGCGGCAAGTGATTGGTGCAAATAAAAGTTCGGAATACCAATATGGACCAATCATGTGATTATACGTAGGCCTCAACTCACAGCCAAAACAGCGTGGTTTCAACATGCCACGTGGTGGCCAGCTTCAGCCGCGAGCTGCGCCTAAATGCTTCGCACAGGCCGCTGCCTCAGTAACGATCGTGTGCGTACACGACTCCTTTAACACCTCCTTCGAGATTTTTCTGCGTCCTTTAATGCGGTGCCTGTTTGCGCGAAGGGTGTTTCTATTAAGCTCGCCAGATCACCACGGGCCTTGTTTGCCACGTCAGATCGTACTTAGCCGAAACCTCCCGGTAGGGTCCACGTGTACCCTTCAATCGCCAACGCGTGGCATGGCGGATCTTTCGTGACTCGAGATTTGTATGACATACTGAAACCAAGTGCTTTGGAACGACCTCTTCTAGACTCTCCTTCCATTTTGGATCGCGAAGCTCTCGCGAAGCTCCAAAGCTGCGACTCGGACTCGGCAGCACGCACCTCATTCTCCATTTTTCTCCTGAGGAAACCGGAACTCCAGCAGCAGACAGCAATGAACATTTGCAAGATCCTCGCGCTCGCGGCCGTCGGCATGGCCTGCGTGGCCGCCGATGAGAAGGCCGGCGGCCCGCGCGGTCCGGTCATTGGTATCGATCTCGGTACGACCTACTCGTGCGTCGGCATCTACAAGGACCAGAAGGTCGAGATCATTGCGAACGACCAGGGTAACCGTATCACGCCCTCGTATGTCGCGTGGGACTCGAACGACGAGCGTCTGATCGGCGATGGTGCCAAGAACCAGGCCACGATCAACCCGGAGAAAACGCTCTTTGATGTCAAGCGTCTCATTGGCCGTCCGTACAACGACAAGTCGGTCCAGGCCGACAAGAAGCTCTTGCCGTTTGAAATTGTCAACAAGGACGGCAAGCCGTTCATCCAGGTCACGATCAAGGGCGACAAGAAGGAGTTTTCGCCCGAAGAGATTTCGGCCATGGTCTTGACCAAGATGAAGACGATCGCCGAGGCCTACATTGGCCGTGAAGTGTACGACGCCGTGGTCACGGTGCCAGCCTACTTTAACGATGCGCAGCGTCAGGCCACCAAGGACGCTGGTACCATTGCCGGTATGACGGTGCAGCGCATCATCAACGAGCCGACCGCGGCCGCCATTGCCTACGGTATCGACAAGAAGGCCCAGGGCGAGAAGAACGTGCTGGTCTTTGACCTTGGCGGCGGTACCTTTGATGTCACGCTGCTGTCGATTGACGGTGGTGTCTTTGAGGTGCTCGCGACCAACGGCGACACGCACTTGGGCGGTGAAGACTTTGACCAGCGCGTCATGCAGTACTTTATCAAGAAGTGGAAGAAGGACAAGAACATTGACATTGGCACGGACAAGCGCGCGCTCCAGAAGCTGCGTCGCGAGGCCGAGCGTGTCAAGCGTGCCTTGTCGACGCAGGCCCAGGCGCGTCTCGAGATTGAGTCGCTCCTCGACGGTGAGGACTTTACAGAGGCGCTGTCGCGTGCTCGTTTCGAGAAGCTCAACGAAGATTTGTTCAAGAAGACGCTCGGTCCCGTCGAGAAGGTGCTCAAGGACGGTGGCCTCAAGAAGTCGGAGGTCGATGAGATTGTGCTTGTCGGTGGCTCGACGCGTATCCCCAAGGTCCAGCAACTCATCAAGGACTACTTCAACGGCAAGGAGCCGTCGCGTGGTGTGAACCCGGACGAGGCTGTTGCCTTTGGCGCCGCCGTGCAGGGTGGTATCCTCGGAGGTGAGCAGGACGACACCAACAAGGACATTTTGCTCATTGATGTCGCGCCGCTTTCGCTCGGTATTGAGACGGTCGGCGGTGTCATGACCAAGCTCATTAACCGTAACACGGTCATCCCGACCAAGAAGTCGCAGACGTTCTCGACGTACCAGGACAACCAGCCGGCCGTGCTGATCCAGGTCTTTGAAGGTGAACGTGCGATGACCAAGGACAACCGTATGCTCGGCAAGTTTGAGCTCACGGGCCTGCCGCCGGCGCCGCGTGGTGTGCCGCAGATCGAGGTCAGCTTTGAGCTTGATGCGAACGGAATTCTCCAGGTCGGTGCCGAGGACAAGGGCACGGGTAAGGCCGAGAAGATTACGATCACGGCCGACAAGGGTCGTCTGTCGCAGGAAGAGGTCGAGCGCATGGTCAAGGAGGCGGAGGAGTTTGCCGACGAGGACAAGCGCATCAAGGACCGTATCGACGGCCGCAACGCACTGGAGGGCTACCTCTACAGCTTGAAGAATAGTGTCGAGGACAAGCTCGCGGACAAGATTGAGGAGGACGACAAGGAGTCGGTGCTCAAGGCTGTGCAGGATGCCATGGACTGGCTCGAGGACAACCAGGAGTCGGACAAGGACGACTTTGAGGCCAAGCAGAAGGAGGTTGAGAAGATTGTGAACCCGATCATGTCGAAGGTGTACCAGTCGGGCGGCGGTGCAGCGGAGGGCGGTGACGATGAGGAAGAGGACGACCACGACGAGTTGTAAGTGTGCGATTCCCCAATGGGGCTCGCCCTCTGCATCGCTCGTTTCGGTTTGCTCTCTCGACTTTTTCCTTTTTTGTGACTGTACTCTTATTAACGCGCGTCCCGCGCGACCTCCTTACCCTTCGGTCAATCGCAGACGAATACGTATGGAAAAAAGATTCTCCATGTTGCTTCTTTTAGTTTTGTGTGCGTCTCATCCTTTGTTTGAGTTGTCCATGGGATGTGGTGAAGCCATGTCAAAGCTTTACTAACGTTACCTCCGTTATCGGAATTTGATGATATTTCCAAAACATTCGGGTTGCCTCGTTATTTTGTGGTCCAGATGAATGATGAAAGGTTCCATAAAAGTAAAACTTCGCATTTGTTTTGTGGTGAAATGGACTACTGGTAGAGATCATGAATGGAAACGCAATGAACACTACGAAGCGGCCATGGGTGTTCTTGTTTCACCACATAAACGCTGAGCGAGTTGTCTCTTGTGCACGATGAGCTTCTTCAACTAGCGCTGTAGATCTACTACGTACCTGGTACTTCGTCCCCATCGAGAAAGGATGGGCGATTCGCAAGAGCTGCAGCGCGCTGCTAATTCTCCTCTATCGATAGCGCTGCACGTCGGCATACCCGCCGTCACTTTGTGGGTCATGCGCATCCCCTGCAGCACGACAAGCGGCAGGGGCGCGCCGACATACGCCGAGTATAAGCCGAATATAAGTACGAGCGGTCGCGCTGGTATCAATTGACTTGATGTTGGTCTTGACGTTGATTATCGCTTGCCGTTATTGGACCGAACGTCGACGCGAGCAGGGACCGGCATCTCGCGCGACAAATCGCGAGAGCACCGTCGATGCTGGTGCCGGGCACCGAGAGCTCAAGGCCAGCGTAAATGAAAGGCATTCACAATCGCGGCGTGAGAATCGTGGTGACAATGCGCAGAGCGTCGAAATCGCAATATTGTGTAGATCTAGCACATCAAGTTGTTGGACGCGGTCAGTCCTTCCATTGCCCCCAATAAGTCAGAGCAGCGGCGAGTGGCACGCACCATGGTAGTAGGAGGCTGGGAGTCGAATGGTCTTGGAGATGGTCTTGAAGTCTTCGTCGCGAGAGGTGTGGCGGTGTGGTGAGCACCGGAGACCTCTTCGTCCAGAAGCAGTCTTTTTACTGGCGCCGCGAGAGTTGCTGCGGCGCGTTGAGGTGCCGGAAACCTCTCGTCATGGCGCAGGAGATACCGCGAGAGGTGTGGCGGTGTGGTGAGCACCGGAGACCTCTTCGTCAGACCGAAGTTGCTGTTGGTGACTCGAGATGTGTCCGTCGTCGTCAGTTTTAGAATGAGGCGAGGAGGCAAAGGCCTTTTGACAGTGAGTTAGGAACCACCCTGAGAGCGGTTTCTAACCTTGCATGTGCGTCTTCTCATTGGCAGGATTATGTTCGAGGTTAGGGCTGTTAGCTTACTTTCACGGGTTGCCACGCATATGTAAACTACAGTCAAATCGGTAAACTACAAACGTCACTGATCAGTTGAAAAGTCTCTTGAAGATCGAGAAGGTTTTGGAAAATGGGAGTCAAACCTCCTCCATGGAGATCCATCCGCCCACGGCCGTGCCGACAAAGTTGAGGCAAGACGATCATGCTGCTGCACCCAGTGGGTTGTCTCCACGCGCAGCCACGCCCGTGGAGCCACTCCACGACCATGGCGAGCTAGACGACGTGCGCGTCGCCGCGGCCATTATGATCCAGCGGCTCTTTCGCTGCCGCCACGCACGCAAGCAGTTCCGCACAATGCTCGAGAGCGTCTTTACCAAGTTTTACGACGAAGAGTCGGGTCTCCACTACTACCACAACACGCGCACGGGCGAGACGACATGGGAAAAGCCCCGGTTGCTCAAAGGGGACGCGGATATCGTCGTGGCGGGCGTGTATGGCATCGGGGAAAATACTTCCAACCAGGTCAAAAATGGCGTACTACTCGAGCAGGACGACACCACATTAGAGAACGCAAGTGGCGACGAAGCGAATGGGGATGACGAGGAAGACGACGAAGAAGAGGAGGAGGGTGCAGAGGAGGACGAGGACGAAGAAGCGACAGACGATGGCAAGGAGAGAGATGAGTGGGGGTACACTGCCCACGAGCGCATGCTGGTCAAGACTCAGTTTGACCACTACGATACGGACAAGAGCGGCTCCATCAGCTCCAAGGAACTGCTCAAGCTCATGCAGACGCTCGGCGAGCCGCTCACGCTCAAGGGCGTCGAAGAAATGATCCAGCAGGTCGACGCCAACGCGAATGGCGAAGTTGAATTTGAGGAATTCTTGCAAATCCTACGACGCCAAAAAAACAAGAACCAGTACTCGGCGTCGCTCGAGCTTGCGCTTTTATTTGGCCCCAAAGAACTCGAGAACTTGAAGCGCCAGTTTCTCAAGCTCGACCTTGACAGCAGCGGCTCGATCGACGAGCACGAGATCCAGGCGCTTATCACCAAACTCGGTCGCAAGGTCGGCCAGTACGACCTGCGCGCGATCATGGCCGAAGTCGATGCCGACGGCAGTGGCTCCATTAGCTTTAACGAGTTTCTACAGATTGTTGCGAGCATGATGAAGGAAGGCGGCACGCGTAGCGGCTTTGCAGCGCTCCTGGATCTGGGGGTTGCACAGGGTGTACTCAACGAACTCAACGACGCCATGAAGGCGTCCAAGGCCATGGTCTACCAGTGGTGGAACGCCGACGTGATTGCCGAGCAAAAGCGGCTCACCGCCAAGCGCGAGAAGCGGCGTCTCCAGGACGAAGAGCGGCGCCGCCAGCGCGAGATTGACCGCGCCGCGTACGACGCCTACGAGGCACAGTTAGAGGCCGAGCGTGCCACACGCATTGCATTCGTGCCTGGCCTGCAAATGGAGACCGAGTTTGCCGGGGATGGACTCAACTTTCCGGTGCCGGGTCAGTTTGTGCGCGTGCACTACGTTGGCTCGTTTGAAAAGGGTGGCGCCATTTTCGAATCGACGCGTAAACGGGGCGGTGCACTTGAGTTTTGCGTGGGTGCCGGCCACTTGGTCTTGGGCTTTGATCTCGCGCTGCAGCGCATGAGTGTGGGCGAGACCACCAAGGTGACCATGGCGCCCATGCTCGCGTACGGCGTCAAAGGCCGACCGCCCAAGATCCCGCCCAATGCGACGCTCGTGTTCAAGATTGAGCTCATTAGCATCAAGGAGAAGCTCCATCTCGCGCTCGATCTCAGCGGCGACGACTGACTGATCCAGGAGGAAATAAAGTGGACATATCCACTACCACAAGACCGTGCGTTGAATTAGAGTAGCGCCCGCCACTGCGTCAGCCGCGATTGGAAACAGAACTCACAGAACATTTACGATGTTGTTGGCATTCTACAAGGTGATTCTCCCATTGTTGGTTTCTGTGGGTGTGTGCTTTTTTCTGTAAGGATGTTCACAGAAGAAAAAAAGACAAAGGAACGTGAATCCAGTAAGCAACGACAGGCCCATCGACCCAGAAAAAATCTCTGCATGCAAATGGCGCCGGCAGTTGACATGGGGCGTGTCGCCCACGCCACGTAAACTCGCGTGTGTCTCCGCAATCACACGAACGCATCTACACGGGTCGACTGGTTTGTCGACTGACAGTGAACAGCAGCAAGAAGTTGAAGTGGGGCAGTGACACACCAGATTTCCATAGAAGAAAATCCGGGGGTTCTAGCCAAAAAAAATTTCCAATTGATGGGGGATTTGTTCGATAAATTAAATTTTCAACCAATCATAGTGATCGGATCTTAAAGAGCTGTGGTCATTCCATCAATTGGTGATCAATCCCACCAGCATTGGCTGTGGAGACCAACCTTGGCGGTGGAACCCAGAGAGACCCACGCGCTATAGAGGTTGCTCGGCATACCAGGCATTGCATTGCGGCAGTTCATGGCCGCTGGATCGCGCGGCAACAAAATAAGCCAGCTCTCCGCGAATTCCGCCAACGTCTGTGGTTGTTGGTTAACCAACAACAACGAAAAAAACGTTGGCGTTGGCGTTCGCGCCGTAGTGGCCAGTCTGAGGTCAGACCGGCCATTGTAGCCACCAGGACCCATCCACTCGCTGCTTTCATACGCTCGTCTGACGCACGCCACTCACGGTCGCCGCAGTTTCTAAATTACCAACACATAGAGCAAAAGCCCGCCAGCGTCCCGCTCTTTCTGTGCTCGTTTCCTGCGTCCCCGAGGTGCCGCCGCGCCGCCCTGTCCCAAAAGCAACCTCCCCCCCACTCCATGAGAACTGCCAAGAAACCCAGCGTGATCACCATGGCGATTTCCCCCGCCCCGTCCGATTGATTCTCCCCCACCACGCAGTCGCGAATCTTCCGCCGACGCCACAAGCCGCTCTCCTCTCATCCAAGTATCGGCATGTACTCGCACCACCGTCCACCGCGCTCGTGCTCGACCACACCCAGTGTCGCGTCCACACCCACGCGGCGCCGTGGACTATTTGCGTACGTCGGCCACCGCGTTGTCGAACTGCTCACGGAACAGCAGCTCGTGGACCACGCCGTGGGCGTCTTGCCGCAGCTCCAGTCGGTCTCGACTCGCCCCCATTTCCACGGCCCGCACTGGACCACGCTCCGCAAGAAGCACGGCGTCGAGCTCTTTGAATTTGACCCGTCGGCGGCGTCGTCCACCACCACGACCACCTCCAAGACTCTTGGTACGAGCTGCACGCGGCTCTCGACCGTCGCGGCGTCGTCCCACGCGACCACGGCACCGTCATCCTCTACGGCGGCCCACCTACTAGAGCCCGTACCCACACGGACCTCGTCGCTTCCGCATGGCTTCCAGGCCCAGTTCAAGCTGCCGAACCCGGGCATTGACATGACCTATGCCGTCGTCGCGCAGTGCGAACTCGAAGGCAGCGTCGGTGACGTGCTGGACGCGCTCTTTAACGACGAGCCGTGCGAGTTTGAAGGCAGCATGAAAGCACTGTGGCACAACAAGCTCAAGCGTGGCGATCTGCTGCTCAGTCGCCATGTGCGCGGCCGCTCGCCGACGTTTACGTCCATGAACAGCTCGAGCGCGCGCTCCAACCACCCGTTTGAAGTGGACGACGTGCTCGTGCGCGAGCGCGGACAGCTCGCCATCAAGACGGCGACCGTCGGCGCCGGGCTCCAGTTTGACCGCAAGCTGCTCGGCGCCGAGAAGCTCTGTTATGCGAGCTTTACGCAGCACACGCCCGCGTCGAACGAGGCGTTCCACGTGGTCAAGACGCTCCCCCCGGATGTCCATGACCAGATCGCGTGCGGCAAGACCCACGTCGCGCTGCGCGACAAGGCCGTCGACCACATTGCCGTCGGGTACCACTTGACGGGCGTCGACAGCGTGCTGGGCGGCGCGCGCACGCGGGTCGTCATGTGTGCCTATGCGTCGTCCGTCTCTACAACCGCGAGCTCGTCCAACTCGGTCTCGCGCGCGAGCCAACTGCACTGGCACCCACGCATGGACAGCCACGGCGAACTCGCCACCACCAGTGGTGTGGGCGCTGACACGCGCCGCATTATCCTCTTGCTCGCCAAGGCCACGCGCGCGTTCCAGCAGATTGTGCGCCAACGCCGCTTTGGCAACCAACGCTTTGTGTACTTTCCCACGGACCCGCGCCAGAGCACGAGCAGCCGCGCGGTCGAGCAGAGCTGCGTCGTGTGTCTGCGCCGCTTTGGTCTGTTCCGCAAGGACCACTTTTGCCAACTGTGCGGCCATCTCGTGTGTCGCCAGTGCTCGAAGAAGCACAAGGTCGAGCCGTTCGCCGGCAAGATCCGCGAGAACCGCATCTGCTACCCGTGCGTCGCGCGTGTCGACAGCGGCACGTTCCACGACCAGCAGCTCTGGCGCAACCTGGGCGGGCGCGCGGTCGTCGTGGACGACGAGGCCATCTCGCCCGTGGGCTTTGAACCCATCTTGGAGGCAAACGACCGTGGTCTCCACTGTGACTCGCCGGCCATGACACCACGCGAGCTGGCGTCGGAGGACCCGCCGCACCAATACGACGGCCACGACGCTAGCTTTGGCTCGGCCACAGTCTCACCACACCACCACCATGACGTGCAGTTCGCGCAAGACCTCTTCTCGCCGCATCCGCAGCGTCGCGCGTCGGCACTCGAGGCACTCGGCCGTGTCGTACTCGAGTCCCGCCATTCGATCGAGCACCAGACGACGCCCACAGCGTCCCGCACGATGGATTGTTGGCCGATCGAAGACCACAAGACCCGTCCAAGTGTGACTGAACACCAGACAAAGACCAAGAAGAAGATGCAGCACCCGCAAACGGCGGTGGCGCGAACGCCACGCACCAAGTCGGACCGCATGCAGACTTTTGCCGTGTGCTACCCGCGCGCCAACCCGACGACATCGCGTTCGTTCACGTCCAAGATGACGCCGCTGCTGGAAAGCGTCGACCAGCCGCACCATGACGCGCTCTCGCCGCATCACTTTAAGCCCCGCGCGAGTGGCGCGGCGTTTGCGATCGACACGGCGGCGTTCGACTCGATCTGCGAGTCGGTCGTGCAACGGCTCGGGTGTGCCATGGCGTTTCTCGTGGTCCAACGCCGCAAAGCGCGCCAGCCGCAGATTGTCGGCATGCACCAGTCGCCGCAGATCCATGGCTGTCTGCCCCGCCACGTTGACCTGGCCAGCTACTGTCCCAGTGGCCTGACAAGCGATGGCCGACCGCTCGTCGTGATGGACCCCATGCGCGACCGTCGCTTCCGCGCGTTCCCATTAATCCATGAAGCGCGTATCCGGTTCTTTGCCGAGTTCCCGCTGCGCGGCGTCCACGACCACAACCATGCGGTCGTCACTGCGTCGCTCTGTGTGCTGGACACGGACTCGCGTGGCCAGCAGCTCACCAAGCACGAGCTCAAGACCGTCCACACGCTGTGTGCCGTGGCCTCGGATCTCATTTCCTCGATCTCGCAGTAAGCGTCTCTTTGTTTTGTCGTGTGTATGTCGTTCCCTTGCGTATGAGTGTTTTTGAGTATGGATGCCCGTGGCGTATTGATCGCTGTGATTGCATGTTTCCCCGAGTGCGTGTAGTCCATCTTTGGTAGCAACACGATAGGATGAAATATCGACGTTGTGCCCCCACTCCACCCCTGGTATTTTTGTCCTCGTGTGGATGAGAAAGCAGCCTAACCATTCAGGCAATCGGAAGGAGGGAAGCACGGGTTAGTGGCAGCCACACGCGTCGCACGTGCTCATCATGGAAGAAAACCAGAAGCAACAGGTAGGCTCAGCGCCTTCTCGTCTCCTCTCCACTTACTCGCACTAATCCCTAATGTCTGGTGATATTATAATGTAGCTTCGCGATGACTTGCAGTTTGCAATCATGAAAGTCGAACGGCTCACCATGCTGGACACGCGCGCGCCACCGTCGTCCCACAAGAACCCCATGGACGTCAAGTCTCTCCACGACGTGTTTGCCGTCTTTGGCTACTGTGCGGACGATCTCATTGACAAGCACGACCAGTGCACGATCTTTAAGCGCATCCGAAGTGAGCTCGAGGAGCTGCTCCGTGACGTGGCGTCCAACACCAAGAAGTACGACAAGGCAATTTTGCTTCGCGACCGGCTCCGGCTCATCAAGAAAGAGTTTATCGAGACACAGGGCAACTACGAACAGCGCCGACAAGACCACGAGCAGAGCCATTTCCAGCGCGGCACGTCGCTCTCGAAGAAGCGATGTGAGGCGATCTGCGACCAGCGCTGGGTCCAGTCCGAGCATGAGATCACGTTCAAGATAGAGGACCTGCTCAAGACCCACGCGGTCGAGCGGGACCAGCTTGAGAACTTTTTGCGGCGTCTCCATGAGCCACACGTCAAGTTCTCGACGCTGCTGCTGGAAATGAAAAACACGGAGAAGAATTTGGCGCGGCTGCGGCTCTTTGAAGACGCGAAAAACGTCTACGTCAAGGCCGACGCCATGGAGAAAGACGAGCGCGCCAAGAATGCTGCGGTACACTCAGCCTCTCCTACCCGAGCAATGCATGGTCCCACAAACTCACTGTGTGTGGTGTGATGTAGAATTTTGAAACGTTCAAGGACACGAAGCGAGCAGTATTGCTACAGAGGCAGCAAGACGAGCTCGCGGAACTGGACGAAAAGCTGCTCGAGAAGCGCTATATTCTCATGCGCTCGAACGACCGCAACCGCAACATGTACGCCATCCCCCAGAGTTTCCCCTGTTGGTTCATACATAAGCGACTGACAACACAGCCGCTTAACTCGTGTAGTGAGACACAGCGCATGAAGAATCTGCACCACGACATGACGCACGCGCACGCCATGGATCTCCACGAGAAAAAGATCTTTTCAACGAACGCCACACCAAGCGTGCGCACGCACCACGGCACGACGGCGAGCACGTACCGCGGCCAGCAATTGCTGAGCACAGTGCAGGGCAAGCGACTCGAGGTCGCGAGTCTCTGCGAGATCCACGACGACGAAAGCGGCCGCGTGCCCCATGGCTCAGTCATCTACACGGACTGATACACGCCAAAACAACAACACACGTCACATATATATCAGATAGTACGGGTAACAAAATATCACATAGAAGAGGTCGTACAGTACAACTCACCTTTGTCCACTTGACCACCTGGACCCCAAAATCGAACGGTTCGATTTGAAACGAAAAAGATCACCTAGTATGGTGCGAGTCGTTCTGCGTCTCCAGACCGCAGCGCGGGCTGCGCAGCGACTCCAATGGACGGCCGCCAAGGCCGCAGCCAATGGAGCGCTTCTCCAGCGCGCGTTCGCGACGCAGACGCTGCGACATGCGCTGCCCGCGAGCGCGGTTTCGTCGACTGCGCGTGCGTTGACCACGACGGCAACGCCGCCGGACGACGACCAGTCGCAGCAGCACGAGCACAAGACGCAGGATCCATTCGCCACGCCAGAGATCCAGATTCTCGAGAACGCACTGCACCACGTTGCGGAATTCGGGTGCGTTTTTTTTCCTTACGAATGGGACGCTGCTGTCTGTACTTTCTAGTGGTTCTGAGCGTGTCCGTGTCCTCCTCGTAGATGGAGCGTGGACGCCCTCGCGGCCGGTGCCAAGGGCCTAGGGTATCCGTCGGTCGCGCACGGCATGCTGCCGCGCGGCGCGATTGAGCTGGTCGATTACTTCATGGACAAGAGTTACGAGCAGACGCGCGCGACGCTGATCTCCAACACGGCGCAGCTGCAGGCCATGTCGGTCGCCGACCGACTCAAGTTTGGCGTGCGCACGCGGCTCGAGCTGCTCGCGCCCGTGCTGCGCACGTGGCCGCAAGCCATGGCACTTGGCGCGCTGCCGCAACACGCGCCGACGACGCTGCAAAAGCTCGCGCAGCTTTCGGACGAGATCTGGTACTTTGCCGGCGACAAGTCGACTGACGCGAGCTGGTACACGAAGCGCGCATTGCTCACGGGCATTTACGCGAGCACGGAACTGTTTCTGCTCTCGGACGAATCGCCCAACTATGAAGAGACCTGGAAGTTTCTTGACCGCCGCATCGACGAGACCATCACGCTCGGTGAACTGCCGCGCAACGTACGTACTCGTACTTTTTTATTCGGGGTCCCATTACTTTCAGTTTATTTACTTGGAGTTTGTATGTGAAATAGCTTGAGGACGTCGCGGGCATGGTCAACATTGGTCTCCAGTCGTTTCTCTCGGCGGCCGTGTCGCTCGCCGGTCCGCTGAGTTCGCAGGTCGTCAAGAGCTCGCCATTGGGCAACGTGCCGAATCCGATCTCGGCCATTGGCAACGTCGTCGTGCCGTCGTCCATCGCGGCCGGACTCGCGTCCGCCGGGTTCTCATCGAATCCGCTGAGCAGTGGTGCGTCCGCGTCGTCGCCGTTCCCCTCGGGCGGCAACGACTTTGAGCCAACGGACCTACACGAGATTGACCAAGAGCTCGAGAAGCTCGGAGGCTCGGACGCGCGTCGCAACTGATGGTGGCTTCAAAATGGACAGAAAAACATTGGCGACGAAATACATCGTGATTTGTGATCGGTCATAGTTTGCCACCCTTCTCCTCCTCCTCCTCGTCGTCGTCGTCCTCCTCCTCTCCCTCGTCCTCCTCTCCCTCGTCCTCCTCCTCTTCCACTCCCTCTCCCCCCTCTTTTCCGTCTCCCTCACTTTCTTCACTGGCATCTTGCTGGTCTTTCATCTTTTGTTCCACAAACGCCTTCTTCGCCGCGGCCTCGGCCTCGCGCTTTTCTTTCCTCGTTTTCTTAAGCCCAGCAATACGTTCGTCTTGTTCACGCTCCAGGCGTGCGGCCTCCTTGTCCCACCACGCGTACTGCAAATCCTGCACACGTAGATCGTCCCGTACTCTCAAAAGTTGGCGGTTCCAGTCTTCATCCTTCTGCACCGCACTCTGTCGTTCTCGCTTGACCAGTCGGATCGCATCGCCCAGTAAACACATCGGCCACGTCTCTTTAGACACGTCACTCTTGTCTGCCAGCGTGAGCCGTCCGGGTCCGCACATGCGGTTCGCTTGCCAGTACCCCGTGTACGCGTACCCGAGCGCATTGGTTTCGACGCCTTTGCCGTGGCGCTTGTTCTGGGAAAACGCACCTTCGTAGTACGTATCGCTCGTGGCAAAGTATAATTTCCCGTGGCCGCACCGTTGGCCATCACGGAACTCGCCCTCGTATTTGTACCCACGCGTCATCTCCAGCACGCCGTACCCGTGGAATTGACCGTGCACAAACTGGCCCGTGTACTTGACGCCGTTCGGGTACACGACGACTCCGGCACCGTGCGGCATACTCTGCTTCCACTCGCCACGGTACTTGCCACCGTCGGCAAACGTGTACACGCCCAGGGGGCCGTGCATCGCGCCGTCTTTCCAGCGTCCATTGTACGTGAAATACACGTGCTTGCCGTGGCTCTCGAGCTGGCCACGCACTTGCGGTGCGAGCCCCGGCGGCGCCGCCTGCTCGGGCACGAGAGGGATCATCTCGAGCTTATCAATCTCGTCCTGCGTGGCGTCCACGTCACGGTCCTGAAGAATGGGTACTCGCTTGATGGGTCCAGCAGTGCGGTGCGTGCGCGTGTCTTCTTCAAAGAACGAGCACTCGCGGAATGCGCGCTGCAGCAAAAGCTGGTTCTGCTCGCGTGGCTCGAGCCGTTTCCCTCGTTTCGTGGGTGGAGACTGAAGGATGGCGTCGTACGCGTGCTGGTGCTCGCGCATGCGCGACTCGAGCGTCGTGAGCTGTTCGGGCAACGCAAAGAACGCCTGCTCGAGCCGCGCAAACAGCACGGCACTCCAGCGGTTGAGCGGGAGCTGCTGCGACTTGAGAAACCACGGCGCGAACCGTGCGTGGATCTCGGGCAGACCGACGCGCCGCAGCATGTGGAAGTAGAACGCACTGCGAGGGTCGTCGTCCTTGTATTTCTAACACAGTACCACAAGCACTGTTAGGACCCCGACATTGACCAACCGTCCAGTCCTACGTGACGTTTTAGAGTACGCGTTGATATGCTGGGAGCGTCTTGCGTCCCTTGACCAGCAGCGCGTTGATTTGCTGCATGAGCTGTTATAGGCATCCCACATACAGATGGAGTCTCAGCAAATGAAGAGACCAGAGAGAGAGAGTACGCTTGCTTCTCAACCGTACGCGCACGAGTTCGTCCTGCAGGCGACGCCGCTCGTCGGTGTCATTCTTGCGTACTGAGTTTAGAAACTGCGCGCGCACGTCCTTTGGTTTGCGGTGGTGGCGCCACTTGTCCACAAGCGTGGGCTTCTTCTTTGGCGTTGACGTTGGCATTGGCGTCGCCATCATCGTGAGGACTAGCAGAGAAAGATACTGACGAGTAGGCAGATACCAGCCATGCAGATTTTGTACCGTTTCCACAAAGGTAAAGATAGCGAACGATACGTACATACATATTCTGATACTAGCAGTACAAAATGAGGAAGAGTCTGTCTAATGATTCTATGGTCACGAGCACACTGCACACGCGCCGCGCAACCTCAAACATCACTAGTGGGGGGTTTCTGTAGCATAGCACCAGCGCTTTTGTGGTACGCCGGACGGCACGTCACGTCAAGGGGGAAGACAGCGAGACCGCGCGAGCTTGCAATATGAAAGATAAGAAAAATAAGCAGGTCATCCGCATGGGGCGGGTTCTCTCAGAGTACGTTTGAATACCAGCTCTCGTCACGGCGCGAATCGAGTCCGCGCGCTCCGTATTAGCATGGAATAGTATGACGATCATCAGCGAGAAACGACAGGATACAGTAGCAGAGAGCGAGAGAAGAGAGAGAGAGAGGGCAACGGCACACACGCTTTTGCAGGGTCGCGTCTTGCGTCAGAGCGGAAAGACGGAATGGTGTGAGGGAGTCTTGATGGCACGCGTGCGTTTACGTGAGGTGTGAGCTTTTGACTGGACGGGGGAAGAGCTCGTTGCGTACAGGATGTAGCCGGCAAAGTACGATAATGCATTAGCCCAGCTTCAGCTACCGAGTTAGTTTTTGGCTGATGTTGACGACGGTTAGCTTAGCTTTGATGTGCAAAGGATGACAGAAATGACATGACATCACCTAGCGCTGCTGGCTGCGCCATGGAAAATGGTGCCGAGATTCCCAGCAACATGACAAAATTTATCAGTCAGGACTCTCCTCATGACGCACTTTTGCAGAAATGACTGAAGCTTTGTCGTGGGAACCTTCACTCAGCGAGACGAGATGCAGTCACTTGGTGTGCTGAAAAAAGTGAATGGAGGTCGGTGTCAGGTCAACCCATGAGAGTTCTGACAGCGAGATCTTCTTCGTGAGACACTCATGATCCAAGTGGCTTAATGAAGACATTACTTCCAAGTACAGTACAATCACTCCATGAAACAGCAGTTGGCTCAACCAGCGCCAGCGGATGTGGCTGTGATCAACCCAGCGTGACTCATGCAGGGTTGATCAATTGCCACAGATAGTGTGCTGCACACTGCCAGCAACTTAAGAAAGAAGCCAACCTAGAAGCTAGCAAAAATCCGCAATCACTCTTGATGGCTACCTGAGAACGTCACAGAATGAAGGTCCCATCTCGTGCAGCTGCCCGAGAGACGTTTTTTATGGTGCCTGCAAACGAAAAGCGCTACTGTGTTTTCCCAGGAACAAATTCGAGAAGAGGATGGGACCGGCCCAGAATCGCGGACCAGGCAGAGATGCGCCAAGACGGTAGGTTGCAGCGGGGGTGCTTCAGGATTCACCTCCCACCAAGAAATGGGTTTCCATTCTTCAAGCACACTGACTGACGCAAGAGAGCCTCCCGCGAAAAAAATAGAATCCGAATTGCGTGTTGGTATCCACCATCGTACAGTACAGTACAAATAATTCGTTTAACCAACAACGGATCTGAGCAGGGTGGTTGGGCTACTGTTGATTGGAAGCTGAACAATCTTTTCCTACCTACAAAGGTGACAGTCGCCACTGCTTTTCGCGCCTTCGCAAGTTGAACCTTCGGTACGATACTGTATTCCACTGACGCAAGTGTAGCTTCGTCCCGATTTAACACGAAGCAGACACCCCACTGAAAAATAACGTCAATCGAGTTACAGTACGCTTGTTGCTGGTCATTGGGCAAGGCCATTTTCCTTCAATCTCTCCCACCAAAACAGTTTGTTTGAGGTGGTACCGTTATCAACGCTTGCACTGTGTTGAAGTTGCCTTTTCCGGAGGGCACACACGTAGGCACACACACACCAACGTTGGTTTGAGTGGCGGCTGACGTGTGAAGCAAGAAGCGCAAATAGACTGACCACGTGGGTCATCCATCAAACTTCAACGTCGCAAGTGATGGCGCTGAATTTCTGCCTCTCTCTCCCGATACAGTATAGATTTTTTGGATCGGCACACGTGCCCTCTTCAATTCTCGTTTCATATTTCCACGGACACCAGATGATAATCATGTCAAGTGCGTGACTTTGGGACTTTAAGATCGTGGAAAACGCGTTTTTATAATTTATTTGGCGTGGGAGCTCTTTATGGACAGGAATGATTCGCAGGAGGATCCAGTGATCATGCTGGTGTCCAAACGGTACCTGCATTCCGGAGACCCAGACCATGGTGAACAGCAGTGCTAACGAAATGTCGCAGTGTCCGCCCCGCATGTTGTCACAAATTGCGGTCCGGGACAAGTGCAGACTGGACCGAGCTGTCCAGTTCACAAGATACAGTACCGGTACGCTTTCAGCATTCAGCCCTGCTTGGCTCAAAAACGTTCAGTTCGGACTGAACAACACACGTTCTGAGTCGAAAAATTGGTTTCTGCAATTCACGTGGCAGAGCCAAGCACAGCACTCATCAAACACAAATGGTCAAAGGACACGACTCAACCCGACTGCACTGCTGTAGTCACTGCAGTGGCAATCAGCGAGAGTCCGGTGGACACTTCGGCATCTGAACCGCAACTGCATCCTCTTCATCCTGCAACCTGTGCTGCTGTTGCGGAATTTTCACACTTCGTGAAGATGTGACGAAGCAGCGGATTGCTGGTAGCTGGCTGAAGAAGAATTTGAACATATATGTGGACCACAACTTAATATTTCCGCAAAACTGCGAATTCTTGTGGGGTTCAGCTGGATTCACTGCCGTCAACGCCAGCTCGCGCCTTTTCGCGTGGGTTGCCCGCGTGTCATTTCACGGTAGTGACTGTGCTATGGGGTCAGCGGAACCTTGTGACATTCACACCTGTAAATGGAATGATGCCCTTTTCGATTGAGTCAGACCAAAGCGAAGGGGGGAAGCTGCCTCAACCAATCAGTGCTGTGTCTGTCTTATGGCAGCAGTTTCTCGACGAGGCAACTGCACCAGATAGGCCTAGGGCTACTGTATGCAGTCACGCCAAGGCGGGTTGGGGCTTTCGTTGACAGCTCCTGCACTTTTTCCAATTGTTTGTGTGTGCCGCTGGCAGCGCGATTCCCAGGTTTTTGGTCCATCCTCCACCCACTGCTCGGCGCTGTCCAAGTCGTTCCAAAAGCGCAACCCCACTCCACGCTCGCCCCACTGATCGCCCGAGCACATTCTCCAACTTGGACGCGCCTTGACCGAACCCAGGTTGTCACGCACCCTCCCGCGCACGCTGCGGCATCCTTCAAGCCGCTTTTCTCTACTGTACGCAGCGAGAGAGACCCGCGGAACGCGCGCAATCCCGATCGAGAGAACCCGATATCTTTTGGTCCCCACAGCCACGACTGCTCGTGCATCGTACGAGAATCAGAGTGGGAATCAAAGAGTGGGAACAAAGAGTGGGAACAGTATCGAACTCGACACAGACCCCCCACTTGGTGCGTGCCTCACTACGCGACACCAAACAAACAAAGCAACAGCTCCACCTTCGACGCCACCCTCGTCGTCTTATCCTCGCCTTCCCACGGGGATATTTTTCGACACAGATTGAACTGGGTTCCGCTCTCACGGGTACGTTTTTTTTTTTGGACCATGCATTTCTCGTCTTGGGCGTCCAGAGGCTTACGAGATTTTTTTCCTCTTTTCTTTTTTGTTCTCCCGCTCTCCGAAATGGATGTTGTTTCGTTCCCGCAGAACCGTTCCACGCGGCGCTCGTCGTTGACGTCCTCCTCGACCGCCATTCCTCCGCTTGCCCCCAAGAGGTACATGGGCTGCACGCAGTCGGGGTATGCGCCCGACAGTATGGTCATCCACCCACGCGACGGCTCGGACGGCCCGTCGTCTCAGTCCCAGTCGCTCCACGACGCGGCGCCGCTCATGGTCGCTGGCTCGACGTCGCGGGTCGCGCGCAGCGTCCACCACAGGGCGTCGCCGCCACTCAGCGGCAGCGGCCACCGCGACGTCTTTAGCATTTTCGGCGAGCGCGGCATGGTATTGGAGGCCACGCAAGCCGAAGTGTCGCAGTCGAACCACTCGCACGTGTCGCCGCCGTCGTTCCATCCGAGCCACCACAGTTCGCGGTCCACGCATAGCAAGAACACATTGTGCAGTCCCGTAAGTGCATCCGGTAGCGTGTTTTCCACGGCGACGACTGCGAGCGACACGGAGCGCACACAGGTCGTGCGCGGGCCCAGCGACCAGTGTATCGCGGCGCTGCAGATCACGTACGGCGCGTACTCGGACAAGGGCATGCGCAAGCTCAATGAAGACCGCAAGATTTGTGTCGCGCGCGGCATGGGCGACGACACGGTCGCGTATTTCGCCGTGTACGACGGCCACGGCGGCACGGCCGTTGCCGACCACTTGGCCAACCACCTCCACATGGCCGTGTTTGACCGGCTCGACAAGATGAAAGGCGACATGGTCGGCGCCATCACGGACGCGTTTGCCGTGACGGACGATCTCATTTACCAGAAGCAATTGGAGAGCGGCTCGACGGCGCTGTCGCTTCTCGTCCAGGGCCGCAAGGCACTTGTCGCGTGTGTCGGCGACTCGCAGGCCGTGCTCTCTACCAATGGTGTTGCGCGCGCGCTCTCGGCGATCCACTCGCCCGACGACGAGTCGGAAAAGCGACGCATCTTGGCGGCCAAGGGAGTGGTCGTCAAGGGCCGCATCTTTGGTCTGCTCAGCGTCTCGCGCGCCTTTGGCGACAATGACTTTAAGACGTCGCGCGGCGAGTACAAGCAGAAATTCAATGGGGATCTCGTGTCGGCCGATCCGGACCTCGTCGAAATCACGCTCGAACAGGACGACGAGTTTATGGTGCTGGGCTGTGATGGCCTGTTTGAGGTCATGGAGCCGCAGCAGGTCGTCGACTTTGTGCGCGCCAAGCTCGCGCTCCACGGCGAAGTCCAACACGCCAGCGAAGAGCTCGTGTCGTACGCGATCAGTATTGGCTCGACCGACAATGTGAGCGCCATTGTGATCTGCTTTAACCAGACTGTGGCCGCCATTGAAGAAGAGAACGACGAGAATGACGACAATGACGGGAATGACGGAGCCGCCTCGTCCTCCTCACGGGACTGAGCGCGTCGTGCTCTTATTCGCTGTCTTCTCTGGTCCAATGTCCGTCGTTCGACGTCTCTTCGCCTCCCCCATGTCGTCCCCTCTGCCCCAAGCCATCCCCCCATGAAACCTCTCACGCATGCGCTCGATCCATCGGCGTGTTTCATCTATTTATTAAGCTCTTGCAGCACTCCCATTTCTGAACTACTACCAATCCAATCCAACCCAACGATGAAGCCCTCCAGCCTCTCGACCCTTCAGAACTTCGCCCTTCTGCTGTACCGGTACCCTGCGAAAACCCTCTCCACCCCCAACAACAACGAATCCGCTGTGAACGATCTTCATATTTAGCCACCAGCAATCTTCCTGGGCGAGAACGACCGCACTGGCGACGTAACTTATTTCTGCATCGTTGCATTTTGTGCATGCCTCTATATAGACGTATTTATTCCATCCTCCATTCCACCTTTTCTCCTTATTTTACGGCTCGGCATCTTCGACGCTTATGGTCGTGGACGACGCCGTCTCGTCAGTATTGTCCTTGGCCTCTCGTTCCAAGCGGCGACGCTTGCGGTCGGCCATTTGGTTCTTGGCTTCTTGAACCGAGTGGCCCGTGTTGCGCGAAAACAAGGGAAAGTACCTTGCCTTGGACGACTGCGCGCGCAGCGGATGCACGTGCTTCCACGCGACGTGGGGCTGCGTCATGAGCCCGCGCTCATCTAACAATTCCTGGAGACGCGGCGCGAAATGGTCGAGCTCCTGGACCACGAGCGTTGGGCCGACTGGGAAATGCTGGAGCATATCCAAATCGCTGCGCAGCATGGCCGTCTTGATGGCCGACTGTTCCCACATGGCGTACAGATCGTCATACACGTGGTGGAGTGCGAGCGGCGAGTACGTAAACGCCAACGTGTCGTACATGCAGTCCTGCAGACACAATGGGCCGTCCGCGGCCATGTCGTACTGCGGCTTGCGCGGCGTCGCCGTAATGTCGAGCAGGCGGTCGACAATCTCGGGCGGCTCTTTGCCCGACCCGACCATAAACAAAATGGCCACCATGCACCGCACTTGGTGCCACAAGAACGCCTTACCCACAATCTCAAAACGGAACGCTTGCTGCGCCGCGTCGGTCGTGTCGTGGTCGTCGCACTTGAGAATCTCAAACGACCGGATCGCTCTCACAAACGTCTCGTTGCTCGTGTCAATGCGGCAAAAGTTGCGGAAATCGTGGCACCCGATGAGCTTCTGTGCCGCCTCTCGCATGCGCTCAATATCGAGTTCCTTGCGCAGGAAAAAGTACCGGTACATGCGTCCCACACAGTCAAACCGCGAGTTGAACGAAGGCGCGCACGGCACGACGGCATAGACGCGAATGTCGGCCGGCAGCGCACGCGTGAGGTGCATCGGATAGTCAATTTCCTTGATCGTGCGAATGTCGCCGTTGGGCATTCGCACGCGAAAGTGCTGGTTCGGTTGGATCGCGTCGATCGAGGCCACGTCCAATAGTGTGGCATTCACCGGGAGATTGGAGCGTACCTTGAGACTAATGACTTGGCCAAACGCACTCACGCCCTTGTCCGTGCGGCCGCAGCGCGTGTACTCGCAGCTCGCAATGTCCTTGATGAGCTTGGTGTGGAGCAGCGTGCGGAAGAGGTAGTGCTCGACCGTCTCGTCCGTGTGGTCCTGCCGCGCGAGCCCGTCGTACTTTTCACCAATGTAGAGAAACTTGATGGCGACATGGCGTTGCGCGTAAGTGTCAAACTGGAACGCACGCGGCGGGCGCGCGTTCTTGCGCTTCTTCTTCTTGGGCTGACGGTTCGTCGGCGCAAAGTCGAGTGGCTTGCTGAGCACCTTGGAGATCGCGCCGTCCACGGCGACTGGCACAAAAATAGTAGGATCAAGTCAGCACATGAAGCAAGTCATGATGACGGAGACCATTCCACAAGGCCGTACCATCGCCTACAGAGATCCGTAGCTCGTCCAGAATTGCGAGCAGAGTCACCTTGTCGACGTTCTTGTCCAGAGAAGGGACCACCGCCGATGGCGGCGTGGGGAGCGCGGCAGACTCGCTCTCCATGTCGCGCGAAGGCGTCGGCGTTGGCGATGGGTTGACGAATGGCCATGCAGCGGAGACCAATAACAGTACATCAGTTTGTAACACGTTCGTAACAGACTACCTCCAAAGTGTAGCCATCTTCTGGATTCTAGGAGAGATCCACGGCTTGCACGCTCGCGTGGACCCATTGGTTGGGATGCATTTCTGATCCCGTCGCGGCGCCGTCTTCTGTCGCATCTACAGATTGATACGGTCGCTGGTGGAGAACCTCAAAGAGAGAAGCGCACGCTCGCTTGTGGCGGCCTTGGCTGACCGTTCTCGCAATGGCTTCTGCTTGGCTGTGGACGACACCCATGCGGCGTAGCTCGCTCTCTAGTGTTCCAGCATCCCAGTGCTTGAACGGACAGCCATGGTACTGCCCATGACGCGGTGCTCCTCCGAGAATGATCTTCTGGCAGTCCATGGGCGGGTAATCCTTGCGGGAGCCTTCGAGACCGTAACTGTGGCGAATGTGGTACACGTACTCGCGGTCAAACTTGGCCGGTGGAATGACTTTGGTGAACTCGTTGCGGAAAAAGAGAATGCTATCGTGGACAGAAAAGCCCAGCCCCTTGAGGAAGACGCGATACTGCACGCGACCGTCAAACTTGAGATGGTGGTTCTCTCGAAACTTGCGATGGAGTTGCTTCATGCACAATGGGAAATGCTTGTCGGCAATCGCGTCCACATTCTGCGGCGTCACGACCAAGCTCTTGCATGCGCGAGCAGAGATGGCACGTGGGAGCTGCTGGAGCAGCGTGGACTGCGCATAGATACGGTCGATCACTTCACGCAGCCGCTCCATTTCGTGGCGTTTCGATGGGAGAGATCGGTGCAAAGCGATCAGTTGACTGCGTAACGACGTTCTGAAGTAGTTGACACCCACAACATAGAGGTAATTGGCCGGAAGCCAGCAGTAGCCGCGGTCCAGTAGTACTTGGCGACGCCCCACGAGCCGCGCTGCCTCTTGGAATGGCACACGGAAGTAACTCGTGGATGCTGCAGATCGATCGACCTCTTGGATCCACGCTGACACTCGCGGGTGGGACTGCCGGCAGACTTCGTCTCTACTGCATAATCGATAGCCACCTCCATTGGCTTGCAGTATCCGCGATATCTCGTTGCTGGAAAGTGTGCGCAGACGAAACGCCATCAGTCGCGCCTCGGCGTCGACCAGCCATTCCAGTCGATCACGATCTCTGTACCATATTGGATGATACCATGTCAGCCACTTTCAGTTCACCACCAGTAAATGTTATTTTGCGCGAAAATACAGATACGTACATACAGAACGCCAGCCGCAATGCGTAATGCGCAACGCTGTCAAGATCGGAGTCGGCGTCCAGCAACGCCAACGCCTCGCGGGCCGTGGCTGGCAGGTCTTGCGCAGTACGGAAGAATCGCTCAGCCGAGAGCGCCGCGATGAGCGTCCTCAAAACACGCAGACGCAGTAGCGCTCCCTGCTCGAGCTCGTCCAGCGCGATCGCGCGTTGCGGCGGGGCCACGTAGAATTCGCTCCATCTCGTCATTTTCGCGGGAATTGGTGTGTGCCTAGACCATCATTCCGCAACTCGATTGTATTGAATTAGGTGACCGTTGCGGCATGTGAGCTCTTGTTTCAGTAGACGAGTTGCAGCAGAACGCTGCGGCTCTGCGCCGTCATCACTTCTGTGCGGGGTATTTGTTTTCCAAGGTACGTTATCCGTACAGTACCCATGTGGTGTCAAAGACATGATCCCTAGTTGATGATCTCGTATCATGTATAAGAGGTTTTGAATGCAAAAGCTTCGTGAATGCAAGGCGCGCCAAGGGATGAGCAACCCCGCAGCTCACCACCACCGGACCCGGCACGCTCAGTCGCGAAGAATCCGCTAAGTCCCCACCGTCTCCTCTCCATCACGCTCACCATGATTGAGCTGCCCGTGATTGACATCCAGCAGTACCAGCAGACTGGTGACAAGGCGCTGTGCGACCAGGTCGCCGAGTGTCTCGTCAAGTACGGCGTGTTGTGTCTGCGTGACGCGCGCGCGACCGAGGCCGACAATGCCGCGTTCATCGACATGATGGAGCGGTACTTTGAAGCCACCGACTTTGTCGAGGACGCACGTCCGGATCTCCATTTCCAGGTCGGCGTCACGCCCGAACTCAAGGAGCGCGCGCGCAACCACTGCGCGCGCGCCGAGCAGCTCCAAAAGGACCACGCGCCCGTCACGCTGTGCCCGCCCGAGCTCGACAAGAAGAGCCGCTTCTTCTGGCGTATGGGCGAGCGACCCGAGGTATTGTATTCCCTATTGATTTTTTTCATGGCACCTCTGGAAGAGCGGATACTGCCGGGCGATTTCGATCATGCAACAGAACACCAAGTTCACAGAACTCAACGCTGAGCCGGTCGTGCCCAAGAACTTTCCCGAGTGGGAAACGACCATGAACATGTGGGGCGGCAAGATGCTCGCGGCCATCACGGACGTTGTTGAGATGGCGGCCATCGGCTTGGGGCTTGAGAAGGACGCGCTTAGCTCGCGCATCCAAAATGCGCCGCATTTGCTGGCGCCCACGGGTAGCAACTTTGGTCGCTTTAACAAGGTTCATGACGTGCTCGCCGGGTACCACTACGGTGCGACAAACGCTCCCTCGGTTGGTCGGTGCTGTGCCACACTAAAGTGCTGACTGATTCTACTGTAGATCTGAACCTGCTCACGATCCACGGCAAGTCGCGGTTCCCGGGTCTCTACGTGTGGTTGCGCGACGGCACGCGCACGCCCGTCATGATCCCCGATGGCTGTCTGCTCGTGCAGGCGGGCAAGCAGATTGAGTACCTCACGGGCGGCCACATTGTCGCAGGCTTCCATGAGGTGGTCATCTCGGACACGACGCTGCAAACCATTGACGACCGCAAGGCTGCCGGTAAGAGTCTCTGGCGCGTGTCGTCGACGCTTTTCTCTCATACGGCGTCTGATGAGACGCTCCAGCCGTTGGGCCGCTTTGCGACGCCCGAGGCGTTGGCGACGTACCCGCCCATGTTGGCTGGTGACCAGGTGCTCGCCGAGCTCAAGCACATTGAGCTGGGCAAGGGCTTCACGCTGCAGCGCGAGTAGATATCATGTTGCAGATTAGACGGTGTGTTTGGATACAGTGCACGTGGCTAGATCTTCAAGACAGAATAATACTACGGAGTACGTGGTACTAATTGAACTTGATTCGCCGAAAAAGCACACCTGACGTCCGTGTAGAATCGCTCGTTTGACGTCGGAGAGCGGCATCAGATCAAACCTCGAGAGAAACGGCAGCGCGTGTGCAGTGGAGGACGGTGGCCATGATCGTGTGTCCTGACCGCACGCAAGCGAGTACATCACGCACACCTACGGATGTGAACGCTTTGTTATTAGTAAACAGATTGCGAGAGATGTGGATGTTCGAAAAGTTCAGTGAGTATATTGATAAAAGTAGGGAACCCTGAGTTGTACTTCCGCGAGAGTTGTGGCGATGTAATGAGCACCGGAGACCTCTCCGTCCAGAAGCAGTCACTTAGGCCGCCAGTAGGTTGGGTCGCCCCGAGTTGTACTTCGTCGCGAGAGGTGTGGCGATGTGGTGAGCACCGGAGACCTCTTCGTCCAGAAGCAGTTTTTTTCTGGCGCCGCGAGAAAACCCTCTCGTCAAGGCGCAGGAGATGCCACGAGAGGTGTGGCGGTGTGGTGAGCACCAGAGACCTCTCGTTAGACCGAAGTTGCTGTTGGCGACTCGAAATGTGTGTCCGTCGTCGCCATTTTTAGAATGAGGCGAGGGGTTCAAAGGTCTTTTGACGGTGAGTTAGGAACCACCCTGATAAAGGTTTCTAACCTAGCTGTTGCGCCTTCTGATTGGCAGGATTGTGTTCGTGGCTAGGGTTGCTAGTTTGTGCTGTGAGCTCTTCCGGATCGAGAAGTTCTGGAAAATGGGCTGGCTCAACTTGCCGTCAACCGAGATCCAGCCGCCCACGCTCTATCGCTGCCGCCACGCACGCAAGCAGTTCCGCACGATGCTCGAGAGTGTCTTTGCCAAGTTTTACGACAAAGATTCGGGTCTCTACTATTAACACAACACGCGCACGATGCTCGAGACGACATGGGAAAAGCCCCGGCTACTCAAAGGGGGCGCGGATGTCGCTGTGGCAGCCGTGTATGGCGCCGCGGAGAATACACCCAACCATTTATGGCGCTAGGGGAAATACTCTCAACCAGAGCTTGGTGCACTCGTCCGAGCACCGCCACAAGCTGCTCGAGATCTACAAACGACTCGACCCTGTCGTCGGGCACTGGTACGAGTCGGCGAGTGGCGATTGACCGCGTCATTTTGAGCTTGGGCGGGGCGCGCAAGCCGGAACTCGCGTTCGAGTTTAATGTCCACTCCACCACGAAGCTCATGCGCCTCTTGCTGCCCGCGCTGCTCGCCGTGCGCCGCCACAATGCCCTGCAGCCAACAGACCACCGGCATTCTCGAAAATCCGAAAAGCGCTTTAATCTCGTGCTCGACGCGCGCTCCTACAAAGCGATCCTGGAGAACGCTCGACGTTTCTAAACAGAGAGAACGATATCGAGGCTGTGCTCAACGGCATGAGCGACAGCGGCAAGCGCTCTTGTTACGCGCACCAAGGAGATTGTCGCGCGCAACCAACTCGGCGCTAAATGGATCCTACTTGGTCTCCCGTTCGCATGAGGAGCGGTCTGTGATCCTTCCGAGTCAAAATCGGAATCAGAGGTTGAGCTGGCGCAATGACCCGACCGACCAGATGATGGCGTCCAACACCCGACGCGATACGGACAAGAGCGGCTCCATCAGCGCCAAGGAACTGCTCAAGCTCATGCAGACGCTTGGCGACCCGCTCACGCTCAAGAGCGTCGAAGAAATGATCCAGCAGGTCGACGCCAACGCGAATGGCGAGGTGGAATGTGAAGAATTCTTGCAAATCCTACGACGCCAAAAAAACAAGAACCAGTACGCAGCGTCGCTCGAGCTCGTACTTTTATTTTGCCCCAAAGAACTCGAGAACTTGAAGCGCCAGTTTCTCAAGCTCGACCTTGACGGCAGCGGCTCGATCGACGAGCACGAGATCTAAGCGCTCATCACCAAGCTCGGTCGCAAGGTCGACCAGTACGACCTGCGCGCTATCATGGCCGAAGTCGATGCCGACGGCAGTGGCTCCATTGGCTTTAACGAGTTTCTACAGATTGTTGCGAGCATGATGAAGGAAGGCGGCACGCGTAGCGGCTTTGCAGCGCTCTTGGATCTAGGGATTGCACAGGGCGTACTGAACGCACTCAACGATACCACGAAGGCGTCCAAGGCCATGGTCTACCAGCATATTCTGTGGGCCCACACAGTGTTGAAGTGCCGGTTCTGGTCCGGTTCAACACCAATCATGACGCTTTGATAATTTCTGCTGATTTGATTCGTTGAAATATCAACTGTGGGTTACAGTATTGACGTGAGGTAACCCGGAAAGGAGGGGTTACGAATTGTAACCCTCCGTTGCACTTGACGGACCATCACTCCTTCGTTTCCCCTGCTGGTTGCTTCCTGCAAAGAAAAAGAGCGCGAAAAGCCAACGCCGACCACGGCACAGAAGCGCATCTTCGTCGGGCCTCCGCGCGTCCAACGCTAGCGAATTGTACGTACACGTTCATGTGCATCTAGCCAAGTCCCATACTAATCGGCCGTGCGACAGAACGAGCGGATTTGCCTCCCGTCGCGGTCGAAACGGCAAGGAAACGTGGCCACAACGATTTTTGTGTCTGGTAACGACTACGAGGACATGGCGAGCAACTACAGGGCGTTCCCGGCCCAGTCGATGGGGCGTGAAAGTCCGTCTGCGTACGGCCCGAATGCGTCGAGCGCCAGCGCCTCGAGCACGATCGGTGACTCCGCGTCGGCGGTCTTGCTGCGCGAGCAGGAAGGCGAGGTCCTTCGCGTCGAGACGGTAAATTTCAATCTCATGGTGTGCGTCTGGGTGCTCGAACACCGACTCGCGAACAACCAGCCAACGTGCACGGAAGATTTTAAAGCCGAGCTCGTAGAGAAGCGCGAGCAAGTCGAGAAAATGGAGACGAGAATCCGTCGACTGAAAGACGACATGATGCACGCTGTGGGCGTCAATCAGCAGCTCAAGCAGAATCTTGTGGAGACCAACATGGAGATCGAACGAATGAGATCGCTGTCGAATCGAGCGTATGAGGTGGCGATCTTGCGGCAAGTGCTCGCGAAAACTGAAGAGGAACTCGGGCGTCGAGTGCACCGCGTTCGAGAGGTCGAGACGGAGCTAGGAAACGTGAGCCAAGAGAGAGCGGCTTTCCGCGCGCGCCTCGACCCAAGCGAATGGTGACATTCGACTGATGAAAGCTGAGGTGAACCACCTTCGTCAAAGCTCCAGCAGTTCGCTCAGCAGCGGACCAAAGGGGTCATGCAGGTTGAGCATCAACAGTCCGTAGATAACCAGCGAGAAGAGCATGTGGAAGAGCTGGCCGGTCGACTCGAGCAAATGCAACAAGAGAAGCTCCGCGTTGAATCCAAGCACCAAGCGCAGATGAAGAATTTGGAGGAGAGGATGCGCACACAAGTGGAGACGCTGAAGCAATGCGGTGAGAAGTACCGCATTGAGAACCTCAAGGTCAGTGCTGAACGCGACAAGCTCCAGTTCGAACGGAAACGGCTCATTGTGGAAATCGAGGCGATGAAGCAAGACAAGTCGCGCAACACGGAGGAATATCAGCGCCTTGCGGATAACTTGAATGGGGAAGTCGAAGCTGTCCGATTCCAGAACATGGAGCTCAACACGACTTGCGAGAACCAAGCCCAGATTTTTGAGAATGACAAGAGCGAGCGAGAAAGTGCTCTGGATAACCTCCACAGATTCGAAAGTGAAGTCGCTAGTGAAAACCTTGAGCGGGAGCTGGAGCTGCTAACGAACTCGACCGTCTTTGACAGTGCGCGCGTGCAGCAATATGCAAAGGTGCGCTTGTCAGCATCTCTGGGATATGGACACTTACTTTGTCAGCTCATATCTCTATCACGCGTAGTCAATTGACCGATCGTGGCTGAAGAGATACGAGGCGTTACGCTTTGAATCGGAAGCAGTTCATCGCTCATTGGAGGATGCACTTCGTTCGGAAAAATCCAGGAGCGCGCAACTCGAGGCCAGTTTATCCCAGGCACGTGGTGAGGTCGATAACATGACCCAAGCTCGCAATGTACGTTTGCAAAGCAGCCACGATGTGTAATGTCTCTCGCTCATGTTTCAATCGCGCAGGGAACGATGAGTGGTTGGGAACGTGAAAAGATCGGTCTTCAGGAAAGCAACCGCTTACTCAACCGTGAACTCAAGGAACGGGTTCGATCGGCTAGGCATGCGCGCAAGGAGTACATCGCGGCCATTGCCGAGAATGCAGACCTTCTGAATGCAGTAAATATTCTCAACACGGGTATGGCGGAGCGCGACAAGCAGATTGCGTCTCTCGACGCCACAATCCGGCATACGGCCGAGCAGTTGCGGCGCGGCGGATCCATGGTTGAGGTCAAGGAGAAACTGCTGCAGCAACTGGAACAAACGCAGTTCATGGTAAACGAGGCCTACAAGAAGTGGTCCCAAAGCGATATCGGATTGGGACTCACCGGTAGAAGCACGAAGAACGGTCTCGACAGCGCTGGGCTCGGCTGAGTGGCTCAACTGGACGAGGACGTTGGGCGCCTTGAAGTGGTATGTGGCCAGTGGGGAGAGCACTCGCAACAATCGCGTGATATGCATCGGTTTTACACTCAAGCGTGGCGCTCGGCGGCTCTTTCTTTTGGGAAGGGCGAAGATCGCCCGGTGTGGGTCGATGGTGTCGAACGTAGGTGCAACCACCTTCTCAGCGATAACCTTCGCATCTGCGTAGAGATACGTAGCATCGTCGAAGATGTTGTAAACAAGCTACGGGAAGCGCGCAAGTCGAGTGTTCGTCGATCGCGCGCCACTGATTACGTTCACGATCGAAGCGTGCGAGATCCTCTGTCTCCCCAACGCGAAAACAACCGCGATAATGCTTTGTCGCTTGAGCATTTCCATGGCGATCTCGACACCAATGGTGACGTCGATCTCGCTGACAAGAATGGTAATGAGGACAATGACCATGAAGTGCTCTTCGTCGATCATGGCAATCGCGTATCCGCCGCGGCCTCGCGCGGAGGTGTGAGTTCCAGTCGTGCTGGTGCGAGTGCAATCTACGGCCATCCGTTAACGTCGCTTAGCCGAATTTGCGATGAGCTGACGGCTGTCGAGAAAAAGATCAAGATCTATCCGGACGAGTAAGCCATTTGCATCTGCGACCGAATCCCCCCCTTCCCGCCATCCACGCGACATCGTTTTTATTCGTTTAGAAAATCGTAAGTGATGGCCGTTTTGACCCATCAACTCCCATCGGCTCGCATATGTTGAATCAGTGATAGACCTCAGCATTGATTGTCTACCAGTAATTTATCCTAGTCGCCGGCTGCACCGTGCACACGTTTGAATCGACGTAAGCCATCTGTGGTGAGTGAAGAGATTAGGTCGGGTCGCAATGCTTGCTTCAAACACGTTGGACGCTTCCGGATATGGTGCTCGACGTCGTCACACAGTACAAGAATGCGCAAAAGCCCGTCGGCTTTTGCGCATTCTTGCACTGTGTGGCGTGCAATCTCTTCGCGAGTTTTACGGCATGCTAGATACGCACGCGTCGCCCGTGAGACTCGACATCTTCTTTTCGTCGTCTGGATACAGCATCTACACCCATCAATGAGTTATGTGGTCTTGCTGACATGGCTCCACGAAACTCATCTCTCTCTCTTCTCTCTCTCTCTCTCTTTCTCTCTTCAGCTTCTTTTGCGCGTACGCTGCACGCTGCGATTCATTGCACCATTACCTACGGCGAACGCACATGCTCGACGAGGTCAAGTGTATTGAGCTGGGCAAGAGCTCCATGTTGCGAATAGATACCGTCGTGTTGCCGGCCAATTATATGAACATGGCTACATCTTCAACCGTACCTGACAGAATAATACTTTACTTGAAGTACGTACCATTAGTGTGGTCCACCGCATATTCGATCCGTTTGGGCGTGTTTGCGCTGCCGTATCATCCGCTCGAAGACACTTCATCACACGAAGGCCACCATGTCGGACGCTGTGCCCCCGTTCTCTGCCGGTACGAATCCGCTGCGCTGCTGCGAGGCGGCACTATATACACGGAGCGCTAGAGGTCTAACCACTCCCTGCAGATGAGCCGCGCTACGACCAGTCGACCTACTACGGTCGCTGGCGCAAGTTTGTCGAGCTCACGGATCCACGGTGAGGAGCTACACCTGTATCTACAGTATTGGATCTTCGTGAATGAATCTCTCAATGGATTGGTGGACTATGTAGAACGCTACTGCTGTCCAAAGAGGAGATTGAAGACGCACGCAGAATTCTGGATGATTTTCGGGACGGCCGCATCACGCGCGATGACATGTCGGACGAAGAACTCTGGCACACGCGCCACAGTGAGCAGCACGCCATGCGTGGTTTCTCCTAAAATCAATGGATTAATGCCGCCTGAACTGCTTGTCCACAGTCTATGAGTCGACGGTGCACCCACAGACAGGCGAGATCGTGCCCGCGGTCTTTCGCATGTCGTCGTTTGTGCCCGTGAACATTCCAATCTGCGGCGGCATGCTGCTCGCGCCGCCGACCGTACGTACAGAGAGAGAGAGACTCGCCAGCGAATGGACTCTGTAGTAAACAGTGCTCACACTGTTTCTTCTCTTTGTGTTCTCGTAGCTCGTCAACACGATCGTGTCCCAGTGGATCAACCAGTCGTACAATGCCGGCTTCAACTATGCCAACCGCAACGCCAGTGGCGAGCAGGAAAACTCGACGATTCTCAGTACGGTGTTTTGCCCCGACGTCCTTGACTCCTGTATTACTAACTAAGTGATTTTTTCCTCACAGAGTCGTACGCGACGGCGTCGTTTGTGTCGTGCTCGCTCGCCGTGGGCCTGGGCAAGCTCGTCGAGACCGCCAAGTCGCTCTCTCCAGGCATGCGCAGCACGCTCCGCAAGGTCTCCCCTCTCGAATCCATCTCCTCTCCTTGGATACTCCTTTCCGCTAACGCTTTTCTTTTGTTAGACGGTCCCGTTCATTGCTGTCGCGAGTGCCGGTGCCTTTAACGCCGTCTCGATGCGGTTTAACGAGGCCATGTACGGATGCCCAGTCTCTCTCTCTCTCTGTATCACAATTTGCTGATTACTATGGCTTGTTCTATGGTGTAGTGAGGGCATTGATATTATCGACGACGACGGCGAAGTGCGCGGCCGCTCGGTCGCCGCGGGGCGCCACTCGCTCGGCCAGGTCGCACTCACGCGCGTCGCGCTGCCCATGCCGAGTACGTGGTATCAATTTAAGACGAGAGGGCAGTGTATGTCTAACGGCTTTTGGTGTGACTCGTGCAGTCCTCCTTCTGCCACCATACATCATCGAGGCCATGCAGAAGCTCCGCGTCATGCCCAAGGCGCGGTACCCGCGTCTCATCACGGAACTGAGTACGTCCCAGTCATTAGCAAGAGAGAGAAAGAGTTACGCTACGTTGCTAACCTATTTTCTTTCTTGCTGCAGCCGTCGTGACGCTGTGCTTGTGGGGTGCGCTGCCCGCGGCCGTCGCGCTGTTCCCGCAGAACGGCACGATCGCGGCCGACAAGATCGAAGGCGCGTTCCAGCACCTCACCGACAAGCAGGGCAACCGCATCGAACGCTTCAACTACAACAAGGGCATCTAGAGTCGGATCGCTCGGACACGATCGGGCAATCCGTCGTCGACGTACGGAGCAGCCAGATTGTTTGGTGTGCGGGCACCATGCTTCATGTCTAGCACAAATGTCTTTTGATTGGTCAAAACTCTGCATAGTCATTGCTCTTGTTCGTCCCATGTTGGTTTTGGTATGGTCATGCTGGACGAGCTCATTGACAGCGTCCGCTTTAGCGACAGCGGCGCGTTGCTGGCGCGATCTCCGCCGTCCGCTGAGCCGTCGGACGTAACCCACAACGCACAGCATGGGACCACCAACAGCAGCAGCAATAGCAACAGCAACAGCAGCGCGACACCCCCAGCTCTCCAAACAGTCGCGTCACTGCCTGCAGTACCGCTGATGCCGCCGTCGTTCGAGTCGTTTCTCGCTGTGCCGACGAGCTTCTTGACGCGCCACGCCGTCCACAGTGCGACCGAGGCGACGCTGCTGCTCGACGTCACGCGACTCGCGGCCGAGATGGACGCCATCACAGCGTGCACGCTCGAGCAGCTGGACGACCGCACGCAACTCGCGCGCGCGCTCACGGCCGGCGAGTCGGCGGCCGCTGCAACCGCTGGCGGCGCGTCGCTCTCGACGACACTGCTCGTACTACTCAGTGAGTTTGTTGGCTTATGCTTTCTGAAGACAGCCTCCTGTGTCTGGTTGGATAATTTGACTTACAATGTCACGCATTTGTAGGCCAGGCCACCACGGCGAACACGCAAACGCTCGCTTCTCTCGTGCAACGCCTCCAGGGCTGCGTGGACCAGCTCGCACAGATTCGAGTACGTTTCGTGTTTGGCCATTGTTAGAATTTTGCCTGTTTGTCGTCTTCTCATATGAAGTGGGTTCGGCATGTTAGTATCCACTGGCACTGTGCATCGAAACGAATTTGCGGAGCGCACGAGAACTTGCTCCACTCAACGCTTCCGTCGCGCAGTCTCGTCAGGCATTGTACGTACATGGATATTCCCTTCACATCCTTATTGTCTATCGACTCATTTGTGGAATGATCCACGCAGAGCCGACGTCGAGATTGTTTTGCTTGGACGACTCGACGCACTGCAGACGACTCCGCCCAGCGTCCGCATGACGTCGCTTGAGGTGCCGCACTGGCAACCACTAGATACGCCTGATGGTGTTTCTACGCCCCGTGTGTGCTGGCCCGTCACAGGATCCTCTCCGCCCCACAGAGCTAGCGACTTGCTACTCAGCAGCAGCGCGTCGTCGTCGTCGTCGTCTTCGGCACTCGTGATGCTCTCGTCTGGCACGACGCAAACCGCGTCGTTCCCGCTCTCGACAACGCCCATACGAAACGCGACGCCGCCGCCACAGCCACTTCCTCGTCAGCCACAAGGTCAACACGATGGGTCTTCGTCCTCGACGACGACCAACGGATCGTCCACACACAACGGCCACAGCAATAGCAATAGCGGCAACAGCAGTGACAGGCAAAACTCGCAGCCGCGAATATGAGTGGGTGAGATTGTTAGACTGGGGTAACAGCAGATCTAGAACTGGGTAGTCTCAACCGCGGGGGAAGTGGTCTCGACCACAGAGCCAGCTTCGCTGCAGCAGCAGGAGCAATCGGTCTCAGCGTCTCCGTCAGAGACGAACGACGCCTGTCTCAACTCTTCCTGCGAATCCATTGCGGTTGGATCTGTAGGCTTCTGTTTAAAGTGCTTTTTGCCCATGGCGCGGTCCATGTACAGCAGCATGTTCTTGCGGCTCTCCTCCTTCTTGGCGTCACGCGTCTTCCACAGATCGTGCTGAATGGTCGCCATTGTTAGTACTTTTGATTCTGACACACGATTCTCGCTCGTTTCCTACCCACCTCTTTGACGTGGCTCGTGTGGACGGCCTCATACAAGCGCTCTTCGACTTCCCAGCAGTACCGTTGCCACTTTTCCTTTTCATGGACTTGGCTACAGGCCGACCCCCACGTCACAGATTAGATCCCATGGATATTGGGATGTACATGGCGTGTGAGAATCCACGTACTCTTCGACCAACGCGCGTAGGTCGAGAACCGCCGAGTTCCGAGCCGAGAGGTCCCCACTCAATCGCTTGAGCTCGGCCGACAACAAGAACACTATCGAATACGTCGAATCAGACCACAGTGAGTTTTCTGTAGTGTCTTCCATAGAGGCAATACCACGTACTCTGGTCTCGGGTAGTCTGTAGCTCCTTGTCGGCGTGGCTGCGGTGCTGGTGGACGCGCTGGATCTCCGTGTCCTTGCCGTCGAGCGCGATCTTCACTTCGGCAAACCCTTCACGTAGTCGTGTCGTCGTGCGCTGTGGTAAAGGATCGTTTCGTCAGCAATTCAAATTGGGCCAAACCCAGTAAGATTCGAAACGTACGGCTCTTTCATTCACCTCGCTCTTGAGCGTTGTAGCTTCTTGCTCAAGTTCCTGGATACAAAGGTTATCAGAGGCAATGTGTGCGATTGGCAAAGAATAGAAGCTTTACCTTGGCCTGCTGGGTAAATCCGTGCAAGACGTCAATCGCTTGCACGACGCTTGTGGCGAGCGCGTGTGTGTTACCGAACTGGATACCCAGCGCTTGGAGATCGCTCGTCAGCTGCGTGATACCCACACGGCCATAGTAGGCGAGCATGGACGCAGCGTCGGCCCATTGCTTGTCGGTTTGGTTAAGCATTGCTGACACGTCAAACGTCGCGTTAATTTTGCTCTGTTTTACGAGAAAAAAATCAGATTCACGGCCTCCAATTGAATGAACTTCCAAGACGACACACCATGAGCGACTCTAGTTCATTCCTCTTGAGGCGGCCAACCTTGTCGATATCGAACTGTTCGAGAATGAGTCGAACAGCGACGCCAGACCATGTGGGAAGCCCCGCGGGGAGAGGCTTCACAGAAGCCAATTTATCTTGATGTGGCACGCGCAGCTGCGGGAGTCGTTTGACTTCTTCTAGGAGCACATCGAGGCTATGCTGCTTCTCTTTCTACTCATGAGGACTCGTTAGTTGACCGAGAAAGGAGGAATCAGCTCACAATCTGTTAGCAATGACCATTAATGCCTCCGCATTGCGCAAGCGCAGCTCCTGCGCATAGATAGTCTCTTTGAGCGTCTCGAGCTCTTTGCAGATCGCCTTTGTCTCGCTGTAAAACACCTTTAGTGCAGAATCCCACAAGATTAGGTCTCAGTCCTACAATAACCCACAGCAACTGGCTGTGGTGCTGCCTCGCTTACCTTGAGGTTCTGAACGTGGCGACATCCTTTCTGCGTCGGGTATAATACAACATCAATCGTTAGACTAACTGTGGTTTGTTCCTCATCCGCGATAGTTAGGTTGTTTACCCAGCAGTAGAGGAAGAGCTCCTTGGCGCCGCACTCGGCACAGCAGTACCGCGAGAGCTTCTTCACAACTGTGCTGCTCCCACGAAGCACGACGGCAAACGTTGGTATGTCTAGTACGCCCCGCGCATTCGATCGGCGCCTGTACGTACGTGGGCGTCGTCATAGCTGCGCTGCTCTTGGGAGTATATGGCGTCCCTTTTGAGGAGCTATTGGCCTTTTGTAGCCATCTGGAAATTGTCATTCATAGCTCGTGAAACGGCTTTTGGAGGTTATGGTTACATTCTAGAAGGGTTACGATACAATGATGGTCGATTGGTCAGAAGTGTACAGGGCCAATCAACACGATACCACATCCATGGCGCGATCAAGATTGCGTCAGCGCAAGCACTGCAGAATCAGACGCCACCCTTAATATTTGTTTTGGCAGTCCTCGTCGGAACTTCTTTCGTTACCAAGTTTGCATAAATGTTACTACGTGAACTACGGGTTATTCTCTTATACAGTACCTCTGTAGAAAGTATTCGTATCCTGCGTTGAGTGATGAGCACCATTCCGGCGACTCCCCAGACACGCAGAGGCAGAATGGTGATGGTGGACGATGCCCTACCGCGTTACTGTCCACGTGTTGAGCTCTGCCCATTCGAGCATTTGCCTTGAAGACCCCAAGCCAACGGCCAAGCCAACTCCACCTCCTCCCAACAATCATGTCGGTCATTGCAGTGCAGCAGTTCCACGGTCTCATCCCGCTCGTCATCGTCGGTGGCGCCTTCGTGAACGCCTGGGCCGGCTTCAAGGTCGGCGCCGCCCGTAAGAAGTACGGCATCGCGTACCCGCAGGTGCGTTTCTCGTCGGTGCATTTTGAATTGTGATCGAGAACGCAGGTTCTCATGCGTTGTGTTGTTTGGATCCATGCAGATGTACGCCGAGCAGAGCGACAAGAACGCCAGGGCCTTCAACTGCGTGCAGCGCGCGCACCAGAACCTGCTCGAGAACATGCCATTCTTCTTGGCGCTCCTCTTCACCTCGGCGTACGTTACGTCTGCGTTGTCATCTTGTTTCTCTTATTTCTAAACGGTGTTGACCTGCTTTGTGTTCGCCTACAGTATATACCGCCCGCTCCCAGCGGCGATCTTCGGCGCGGTTCGTCTCCTTGGCCTCGTCTTCTATGTCCAGGGCTACGCGACGGGTGACCCCACCAAGCGCCTGCGTGGAGGCTTCGGTGCGTTTCTGCAGATTGCTGAGATTTGCTGAGCGATGGTGTATGCTCACGAATTGCTGTGTGTATTGAGTAGGCTACCTCGCTCTGCTCGGCTCGATCGTTCTCTCGATCGAGGCGTCGATCAAGATGCTCGGCTACCTTTAGACACTCCCTCCCCGTTCACGGCATCATGGGCTCGTAGAACTCCTTGTAGGCGCATAAACTCCTTCGTTTTTTCTTGCGTTTTCGTGTGTGTCTGTCTGTCAATCTCTCGGTCATCATTCTTGCTTTTGTGTAGCCATTCCAACTGGACATGGATTGGTACCATATCAACCGAATGGCTACACAGTATTACGTAGTGTGTACGCTAGAGTATCAGCGCGACTCAGGCGAGTAAAGCTTAGCCACCTGACTGAAAGTCGAGGCGCCAATAACGTCACCGATTATGCTGCTGCTGCTGAGGGGCCAATGATATCTCTGATTGCGCTCCGCGACGTGTTACATTGCATTCATTCCTGTTCATATTCCCCCCTTACAGTAATCCTTCATGGCAAAATCGTGGGTCCTCCTTCCCTCCTCACAAAAGAAACGCGCATACCACGTGGACTCGGACCCAGCGCCAGAATGTCCATCGTCGAGCTGCAGCCGTCGCATGGCCTCGTGCCGCTCGTTGTTGTCAGTATGGCCGTTGTGAATTTCTGGGCCGCCAAGAAGGTCGGTGATGCCCGCAACAAGTACGGGATCGCGTACCCACAGGTGAGATGCGTTCGCTTTTCCCATCGCCGATAAGGCAGCTCACACCGTGGGCATCTATCTATTTATGATACGAACTACAGATGTACGCCGAGCAAAGTGACAAGAATGGCAAGGCGTTCAACTGTGTGCAGCGCGCGCACCAGAACCTGCTCGAGAACATGTCGTTCTTCTTGGCACTCCTCTTCACTTCCGCGTACGTCTGTTGTCGGGATATATTGCTCAGGAGGGTCCTATCTAATTGGTCGTGATGCAGTATCTACCGCCCACTGCCTGCAGCAATCTTTGGCGCGGTCCGCGTGCTGTCTTTCATGTGTACGTCGATGGATACGCCAGCGGCGAACCGAAGAAGCGTCAACGTGGATCGTTCGGTGGGTGGTCGTACTCCAAAGGAGGACTGGGTAACATGCTCTTAAACAAGATGTCGGTTGTGTTTGCTTCAGGATATCTGGCGTTGCTTGGCTCGGCTGTCCTCACGGTCGAGGCCTCGCTCAAGATCATGGGCGTCTTGTAAGCAAACCGATCGAGGACAACTCGTGATGGCGTTGGAACGGAAGAGCTATAGTACGCTCGATCGGTCATGAGAATGCTGTGAGTGTTTCGATTCATACACTTCCTACTCCTTCTTGCCTTTCTCTCTCTCTCTCTCTCTCTTGGAATGGCTACATACGTGAAGGACGACCAAAAGACTCTTTTGGTCGTCCTTCTCTTATGTAAGAGGTTACACTACAAGCCAGGTTACATCGCATTCATTCGTGTACCAGTACGCCAAAATACTGCGCCCTTCAACCGAACCGACGGATGCTTCGACGGAATCCATCCTCCTCCTCACACTGGAACTCCCCATCCACAGACGTGCACCCTCCCTCTGCACAGCATGTCCGTGATCGCGCTGCAGCAGTCGCATGGCCTCGTGCCGCTCGTGGTAGTCGGCGCGGCCTTTGTGAACGTCTGGGCCAGCTTCAAGGTCGGCGCGGCCCGCAAAAAGTACGGCATCGCGTACCCACAGGTGAGATGAGTTGGCTTCGCCCTTCTCCCACCACCGGAACAACGCAGCTCACCACGTCAATATCGATTCTACACTGTAGATGTACGCGGAACAGAGCGATAAGAACGCCAAGGCCTTCAACTGCGTGCAGCGCGCGCATCAGAACGTGCTCGAGAACACGCCGTTTTTCTTGGTGCTTCTCTTCACCTCGGCGTACGTCTGCTGTGGGGATCTATTGCCATGAAGGATAATGACTTATACATGGTGTTCATGCAGTATCTACCGCCCACTACCTGCGGCAATCTTTGGTGCTGTCCGCGTGCTGTCATTCATTGTGTACGTCGATGGATACGCCAGCGGCGAACCGAAGAAGCGTCAACGTGGATCGTTCGGTGGGTGGTCGTACTCCAAAGGATGACTGGGTAACATGCTCTTAAACAAGATGTCGGTTG
>JAADVC010000049.1:0-45641 GCA_023334575.1 Pythium volutum | reverse complement strand
ATCCGAGCGGTCCGAGCTCGCGCTACTGTGGCTTCGACTGGGGCTACGTCGTCGACGACTGCGGCTACGGCTTCCACTGCGACTGCGCCGACTGATTCGACTCCAACTCCCGCGACTCCGGCTTCGGCTTCGGCTTCGGCTTGCACTGTGGCTCCGTCGGCTCCGGCGACCGCGACTGTGACTGCGGCTACGACTGCTGCGTGGGCGCTGGCGACAATCGTGTCTCATCTCGTCTGTCGGTTTTGTTGGTGCTCGCGGAGGTGGAGGGGGAGGAGGGATCCACACAGCGCCCTGCATCGTCATCTGGAATGGCGTCTCGCGCCACGCAGTCTCGCTGTCGCCCATCGCGAACGCGAATACACGCCAACGATAGTACACGGTGTCCGGCGACATTGGCTCGTGCAGGGTCGACTGTAAAAACGCGTACAACTGGTTGTTTGCCTCGCGAAGCCGCACGGCATTTTCAAACGCCAGTCCGTCTTTTGCAACGTACGCTGCAAGACGGTCAATCCGCTGTCGCGTGGCTTCGTCACTGGGTAGTTTCACGACAATGGTGGGCAGTGTGTGGCTGCTTGGTACGATACTCGCAACGGGACTGGCCAGTGGAAGCACGTGCAGTCCACTCGTCGAGAATGTCACCGCTGTGGGGTCGATCTTGACGGCCTTGCCCCATCCGACGACAATGCGTTGGCCATCTAGCTGCGCGAGACGAGGGAGACCCGACTTAGCTCTTTCCAATCAAGATATACAGAACGAATACCCTTGTGCTTTCCAACCACACCCCCATGCCGTTGAGGGTTTGGTTGGAACGCACCACGAATTCAGAAAATCACAAATACCTCGCTGTCGTTCAAATGGGTGCGCGCGTCGTCGGCCTCGCGCCTCGTAAAGAAACTCACAAAGCCCGACATGCGTCGCCGCGCACGCTCTTCTTCGCTGCGTGGCCACATGATCTTGATCGAGTAGATGCGGCCGTACTTGCTAAACACACGCTCGAGCTTTTCCTCCGTCACGCTGAGCGCGAGATTGCCCACGTGCAAGTTCGTCGTCTCGGGATCGCCCGTGTCGAACGAGCCCGTTTTCATCGGCAGGATCTCATGGTCGTAGGCCGATGCCGATGTCTCTCTACATTATTGCACAGTGAACCTTATCGTGAGAGTGACCGACATCGATCTTATCACTGTAAAAAAGACGTACCGGCTCTTGATTTCGTCGACCAGCAAATCCATTTCGCGGCGCTTCTTGTGCGGCGGCGCGTCCTGTTGCTTGTGCTTCATCTCGCCGAAGAGACGATCCATCTCGCTCAGCTTCTTCTTGGTGCCCGTGGCCTGGAGGCGGTAAACAACATCGTCGCCCGCAGCACCAGTTCGTACAAACGCTTTGCCCACTGTTTCGTCCTCGTCTTCAAACGACGCGACAAACTTGGCGTACATCGCCGACGCCTCTTCATCGGCCTTGCGCTTTCTCGATTCGCGCTCCTCTCGCTCCTACACAATGGATGCGAAGACGGATGGTGGGCAACGGCGCCATCGCTACGCAGGATGATTCCAAAAACGCACCTTCTCATACTTGGACTTCTTCTGCTGCCCAATGACAAACCGCGCAAGCTTCTCGTCCGTGAGTGCCGTGAGCGAGCTCTTCTCGACATCTGTTTGGTCCATGCCCCACGGGAGCGCCGCCGGCTCCGCCACGGGCTCGCGCGGCGCCGCGGTCTTACGTGGATCCATTTTCAAGATTTTCGCGGCGGAAAAATACCAAAGTGATGGTGAGACGGAAGAAGTGGCGGTCTCCATACACCCACTTTTGGTACTTTTGGGCGGCTTCTCACCTGAAGCTGATTTTTGAGATCCATATCTAATAGATCATTTTTGGGTTAGATATGGATCGAGGTGACCATGGGATCACCATGAGCGGATCGTTTTTGGAGATCAATTGCATGTTGGTTCATGAAGGGCTACTGGTATTGGCGACTACTTGTACCAACATGCACGAGCGACTATGCTGACGCGGGTTCTGGTGCGTTTTTTTGTTTAGTCCTGGCGCGAACGCAGCTTCTTCGAGGTCACGCCCTTGGACGTGATGATGTGAACAACGCCACCCCACCCAGCGAACGCGTCGCGGTTGCACGCCGACAGCAAGCACTGCGATAGCGTCTCAAACAAATCCTCGGCTTCCATGTCCGGTCGGTAGAGCGACTCGCACATGCCGTATAATGCTTCCTCCATCGTGCCAGCGACCACAAAGTCTTTGGTAAACATCTCGCAGCCAAGGCAGTCCATGCTCGAAATGAACGGCTTGTTGTCCGCCGTGAGACCGGCGACCACGGGCTCGACGAACCACGGACCGAATCTGATGCAACGCAATGAGTTCATCAGCATCCACTATACAAATATCCAGTCAATTAAGATCGCATGGAGGGGAACGTACCGCTTCTCGTACATCATGGTCGAGATCATGGCGCTCAGCGTCTTGGGCTTGATCTCCCGCTCCTCGTTCATCTTGTACATGTTGACCTTGAACTTGAGACTGGTGTACAGTACCACAATCAATCAATACGCCTTCATCTCATAGACATTTCGACACATAGACGTACAGCTGCGAGACGGATTGCACATCCGTCGCGAGCCCCGCGAGGCCGAGAAAGACCTTGTCGGTCACACGAAAGACCTTCTGGAAGTCGGTCGCGATCGTCTGTCCCTGGAGACCGAGGCGCGTATCGCTGTTTGTGCATACATATGTCCCCATATCAGTCCACAACGCCTTTGTTGGACGGGAGCTCATGGAAAACGCACCAGGCAATGCCGACGCAGTCCTTGCCGACCATCGCGATGATCGCCGCACCGTTGTATGAGAGAATCGACTGCCATGAACAAAACATGCCGCATCAGCGCAAGCCCGTCCTCCCATACGATAAGCAACCTTATAGTTAACGCACCATGCTTGCTGCTTGAAGAGCTTAACGGAGGACGCGTTCGTTCTCGAGCTTCCTGCTTGATCGGCGTTTTCGGATTCCGCTTCAAAGGGGGAGCCGAAAGGATCTTCCTGAATCCGCGTGGACCACACCTCCACATATTCGTAATTTCGTTTACACTTTTTTCCATTAAAGTTCATTAAACATTCAATCTCTGTCTATATCCGTAATTCCCTCGTGCATGCGGCATGACAACAGTCCCAAATCGCCATCATCACCTACCTCATCGCCGACGAAGTATGTGCGCGTGTGTGCAGCCGCCACCGTACATGCTGGGCGAGCGCCCGACGCCGTCGCGCGGCGGCTCTGGCGCGCTCTCGTTCCGCCAGGTGCCGTTCGTGCGCGTGAGCGAGCGTGTTGAGAGCGGCATTAAAGTGCGCAAGCAGCTGCGCAAATACCTCAAGACTAGTGCGACGACGCAGCATCTCGTCGCGCAAATGCACTTGCAGGACGCGTGCGTGACGGCCATGCAGCCGCAAGAGGTCTCGCAGTCGTGCTTTGAGTCTTTTTTTGTGCAAATGAAGACTTACAACCAGCTCGTCGGCCAAAAGCACCTCGAAGCCAGCAAGGCACTGGTCGAGATGTCACGGCCGCTTGACAATTCCGGGAAATCCAAGAAATGGGCACGGGATGCGTACAATCTCGTCCAAAAGTGTGTCCAGGACGTCACGCTCGCCGAGAAGAAGATGGACAAGGCCCGCTTGCGCAAGGAGCGCGCCGACGACGAGCTCGCACACTGGAAAAAAGTGCTCGAGGCCAACGAGGCCACGTACCGCGTGCAGCCCAACAGTCCGGAGGTGCAGCGCGCCCACCAGTTGGCGCAGTACCGGTTCATGAATGCATTTGCCGAAGAAGAGGTCGCGACGACCGAGATGGACGATGCGCGATCGCTTTTTTACGCATCGATCGAGCGCCGCGACCAGGTTGTCGAAGAAGCGACCGAGCTCTCGCAAAGCATGGAAGAGGACCGCATGGAGACCATGCTGATTGTCATGAAGCAGTTTGTCGAGACCAAGAAGGCGATTCTCCAGGCTGAGATTGAAGCCATCTCGAATATGCAACGCATTCTCTCGGACATGGACAAGGAGTCGGTCATCCAGCAGTATATCGTCGACGCCATGCAGCCCGAGCTCACGCACCGCCAGGCCAAGGCGTTGTACCTTCTCGAGTGGCACCGCACGTGGCACCACGAGCAGCTCACGGCGTCGCTCAATACTCCCCAAGAGCTACTGATACTCTCGCCCGAGGACGCCGCCAAGCTCAAGAGCCTTGCCGGTCTCTCCCCCAACGACGTTGAAGTCATTAAGGACTTTATCGTGAGCTGCTTTATCGATCCCGACAGATCCATCCTGTCGGGAAAGCTCACGTCGACCAAGCACCGCGCGCGGTTTGCCGACTCGAGTGCCATGACCATGTACCGCTTGCCGATCGTCCGCAAAATCATTCTCCAAGTGCTCCACCACCAACGCAGCCACGGCGTCGAGCTCTCGGCCGACGGCTTCTTCCAGCTTGCTGCCTGTCTCCACTTGGTGCTCAACGCAAGTTCCGAAGGCGAAGGTGACGCCAAGACGATCAAGGAAGTCATGAATTTGTCACAGACCTTTTACAAGATGAGCGACTTGGGGGAAGCAAAGGAGTATGTGCGCACGGCGTTACTGGACCATTCCGTGTGGAATATCCCGCAATTCTGGGGCAATGCACTCTTGCTCAGCATTGGCGAAGAGCTCAGCAAGAACCCGCAGGACACGGCGTGGTACCACGTGCCCGCCCAAGATCGCACGCAGCTCGTGCTCCAAGTCCACAATCTCGTGTTTGGCCAGGTCTCGTCGTTTATCGCAAACCTCGAGTCGTTTGGCTTTTCGCGGCGCCAGATCCAGCAGTACGTGCAGAACGTGTGCTTTGCCTATGAAGTCTCGGAAGACCAACGCGTCACACTGCTCCAGTCGGTTAATTCACTGGATATCGACGATACGGAGCCGTCGCGCCATGACGAAGCCGGCGATGAAGTCCAGTTTACGTCGCTGACGCTGCCCGACTGGACGTATCTGTGTGGTGGCATGTATGGCGGCGAAAAGTTTCGGATCTTCCGGTCTCGCACCGTATCGTCTTCCGACTTGCGTGCGAGCGATACGTCGACGACTATCACGTCGAGTGGCATCTCTTTGAGCGGATTCAGCGGCAGCATGGGCAGCGGCAATATCAAAGACATTGAGGAAATGAAGGCCCGTGCGTCGGCAATGATCACGTCGTCAACGAATGCCACGTCCACGAACGCCAATGACTCGCGCGAATCGTGGCAAGATCTCTTTGGCTCGGCGCCGGCCGAGAATGCTGCTGCCGCCCCCACGACGGAAGGCGAGCCGAAACGAAACAAGACCCGGAAGAATTCCCGCAAGTTTACTGAACCCGGTATTGTACCACCACCGACGCCCACACACGTGGCCGTAGAGTATGCCGACACGCCGCCGCTGCCTGCGTTCCCACCGCGCGCGTCGTCGACAACGTCGACGGGTTCACGGTTGTCCGAGTCGAGATCGATGACGCGCAAGCCGAGCATGGACGACACGTCGGTTCTACTGGACGAAGAAAAGGCGAGTCGGCGCCAGGCGCTCACGCGCCAGGGCAAGGCGCGGTCTGCCGCGACGATCGATACGCGCGGGCTCGCTGACGGCTCGGCCGCTAGCTTCCGCGTCGCGCAGTCGCCGATCGTTTCGCTCGGCGCCTCGACGACCACGACGACTGCACCGACGGGCATGGACCACATCAAGACGATCGCGGCCCAGATGAAGAAGCGCCGCGAGGCCTCTGGCGGTCTCGAACTCGCGGCACGCGCGAGCATGTCGGCGGCGATCCTTTCGCAAGACGCGACGCCAACGACGCCGGTGTGGCAAATACGGAAATCGTTTAGCAGTCGAGGCACCAAGGACACGAGCGGCAATGGCAATGGCAATGGTAATGGCAGGCACTCGAATGGGAGTGGCGGCGGGACGGGTGGTATTTCGACGGCGGCCCCCGCTGCGGGTGAGCGAGTGGCTTCGGCGAGAGACGAACCAGGACTCTCGGGCGTCGCGGCGATGCGTGCGCGGTTCGAGAAGAAATGACGCGAGCTGTGTCTGTATTTATTTGGCTCCTCCATAGGATAGCGCTTTTGTATTTTGTTGTGTATTCCCCCTAAAACTCCTGTTTCACTCTTTTCCATTAGCCGTCCGTATTCTAGCGGTTGAGGGTGGGCTTGTTGTTGAGGTACGTGTCGGGCATCACAAACGACGCGCGGCCCTGGTCGTGGATAAAGAGCCGACCGCACACGGGCATAATGTCCCACTCGAGACGCAGCGTCACGTTCGCGCCACGCAATTCGTCGTGCTGGTCCGCTAGATAGTATTCCACACCTTCGTTCCGGAATTGCAGCGCCTTGGCGACTTGGGGCGTGCGCACAATCTTGTCCCAAATGACCACTTCGTTCACCGTGTTGCTGGGCGTCGGGAACGCCGCGACAACGTACACAAAGAGCTGCTTGACATTCCAGTTGAACACCGAGCTCAAGTCTATTCATTCAGACGCAACACGTCAGTCAACTATAGTATAATATAGAGCAAATGGAAAGCAAAAAGCACGCACCCGCGTCGAGGTCAAACGACAGCGTCGCGCGGTCCGCGTTGTCGCGGTACTGCCGCAGCGACTGGAGTTTGTTGAGCGCGAGCGCGCGCACGACGGGCTTCGCCTGGTGGCCAAACGTGCTGAGCGATGTCAGCGTGCAGAGCACGGCCAGCGCCGTGAGCGAGCCAAAGAGCAGCGCGTTCGCGCGCGTCCAGACCGAGTACATGGCCGCAGTAATCTCCCTCCTTGAAAAATGTGTGCACTTGATGGGGATTCGCATGAGGGAGGAAAGACTGCCACGTCGAAAAGCTACGATGTGGCCCACATCATTTTATTTCCCACATCTGATCCTGAGAAAGAGCCATCACTGAGTCTGAGAAAGCGTCGAACCAAACGAAGAAAAAAAAACCAAGAATTGGTCTGGATGTTCGGTGTGGACTTTCCGGAGATTCGATTGGGTGCGGCGTGCGACAAATGCACATCCACCGTTTCGATTGGCAAAAACCCATACACTCCCACACATCTATTGGCTGTTATTCAACAATTAGATTTTTGATTGGCTAAAATACCTAGCACATGTCGCCAGTTTGTCCTCGACCCGTCACGCAGTGTCGCCCACACACCGCATCAAGGAAAGCGCCTGGAAACCTCCATAAACGCGAGGAAGCCGCAAGAAGCTCCACAGTAATTTCGCTCTCGTTTCACGACGGTAGAGGAAAAACCCATCGCTCCCCCCACAGTTCCCCCCCACACAGTACAGCACCGTCCGCACCATGACTGATCAGCCGCGGAATGACAAGACGCTGCCGCCCGAAGAAGACACGTCCCACATTCCGTACGTGACGCCGTTGCCACCGGCGGCCGCGACTAGTACGGCGAACGGCCTGCCCACCATCAGCATGCTGCCGCCGATCGCGACGGCGCGGCCGCTCGCCCACAATGCGCAACCGCCGCTGCCTTCGGCGCACCACACGTACGCGCAGGGCAATATCCCGGTCGTCAATGGCGTGCGCCAGCCGGCGCCACACCCGCATATCACGGCCACGCAGCCGCAGTACGCGCCGACTGTCGTGAACCTCTCGCACCACAATGACGGCATTCGCCAAGTGCCGCCGCCGCCGTTTTTCGAGTACATGGACAAGTGCCGCTACGCCGCGGGCTTTATGCTCTGCTACTATGTCTGCACGTTTCTCTTTTTGCAGCCGTTTTTCCTCGGGGTGCTGGGCATTGTCACGGGCTTTCTCGGCTACTATGGCGCGCGGCCGCCCATTTTCGCGGCCCATATCAAGTGGATCCGCGGGTACCTCTGGATGAACATGAGTCTGCTGGTCATGAACGTCTGGTACGCGGCCATTATGCTCTTTTTCCTCTCGACGGCGTCGAAATGGAAGGGAGATGACAGCGACGTCGGCGACGCCAATTTGGGCGGCGGCGACCCAGCGAGTGGCAGCGCGTACTACAAGTACGACGAGCAGCATCTCGGCATATTTATCGGCATTGTCATTGGACTCAACTTGGTGCTCCACGTGCGCGGCGTGCGCACGGCGCGGTGCTTTTACGCCGAGATGCTGCGCGCCGGCCCACTGCCCGGCCAGCGCACTGTCATTGTGCTGAGCGGCAACGGCAGCGCCGCATGAGACGGCGAAGAAAGAAAAAGAAGATGCAAGCAGACTGTCGTGAAGACGGTCGGTGTGTAGTTGTATGCACGTTGATCAAAATAAAACACGGCCATTTCAAGAGCAGAAAGCACCATGTTTACCAGACGTCCATTTTTCCATTTTTTCCATTCGACGCATCTGACGACGATGCGACCGCCAATTTATTGCGAGGGTTCCAATAAATTGGTATATTGTTTGCTGAAACGCAATAAATTGATGCGAATAATGAATGATGGTCAAGCGGATCTGTCCACAAACGAAAGGCGGAAATGGTGATGATCCATCGGTGGCGTGCCGTTGCGTCTCTTGCGCTGCGTGGCCGCGTGGCGCTGCTCGCAACTCGCCATGCGCGTGCAATCGCGAGTGCTAGCGACGCCATGGCGCCGCCGTACCGCGTGCTGTTCTTTGGCACCGACGAGGTCTCGCTCGCGACGCTACGCTGTCTCCACGCCAACAGGTGTGTGGTAAAACCCATCGATGTCATTTCCCCCACTTTCTCGCTCACATTATTTTATTTCGTTGGTAGTCTAGAGAGTGATCCCACCGCGCGGCTCGTGCGCAAGATCACGGTGGTGTGCCCGTCGGACCGCAAAGTTGGCGGCGGCCGCGGCCGCGCCGACGGCTTTGCACCCGTGCCCGTCAAGAAATTTGCCTTAAAGCACGGGCTCCAAGTCATCCAGACGCCCCCCAACGTGTACGCTTTAAAACTCTCGACCTGGTGCTGCTTATAACAGAGGTAATCTAATCTCTAACCTTTTGGTTTTGGAAAAACGAACTGTAGGAAATCGCTCAAGCAGTGGCATCCCGAGGCGCTCGCATCGGACCGCTTTGACGTGGGTGTCGTCGTGTCCTTTGGGTACTTTCTGCACGCGCACTTGCTAGCACCGCTCACGCTCGGTGCCATCAACATGCATCCGTCGTTACTTCCCCAGTACCGCGGCCCGGCGCCGATCCACCACGCGCTGCTTAATGGTGACGAGACCACGGGCGTCTCGGTCATTGAGATTGACCCAAGCGCGTTTGACGTGGGCCGCGTGCTGCTGCAAAAGCGCGTGGGGATTCCAAAGGATTCGACACTGGCACCGCTGGCTGCGCTGCTGGCTCAGGAAGGTGCACAGTGTGTGCTCGAGACGCTACGGGATCTCCAGCAGCGCAAGCGCACGGCCGCGGTCCAGGACGATGCGCGGTCGAGCCACGCGCCAAAGCTCAAACTCCAGGACGGTTTCTTGACGCTGCACGACACCGCCGACGAGATGTACCACGTGCGTTTTTGCTTCTGGGGAAGCCTCAAGCGGTGGAAAAAGACTGACGCTGTGTGCGTGGTGGGGGACAATAAATTGTCAAGCGATGGCAGGCGTTGAGTGACAGTGTCGGCGTGACTGTGCGGTTCAAGGACAAGGACGTCAAGCTCGTCGAGATGCGGCGCCCCACGCACGACGAGCTGCTCGCTGGTGAGTCAGCTTTCTTTTCCTTCTCATGCCACAGAGTCCAGACGCTGATTCTGTATTGTAGTGCAAGACGAAGAGACCCGTGTGTGTGCGAGCCTCGACCAGCAGCAATCCGCATTCGCGCCGGGATCCTTTTTCTTTGACAAGCAACTCCATGCGCTGTGGCTCAAGTGTGGTGGTCAAGACTCGTGGCTCTTGGTCACCAAGCTCCAGCAAGCCGACCGCAAAGTCGGCACCGCGATCGACTTTGCAAACGGATACCGCCTCAAGCGATCGCTTCAGCAGTTTACACCCGTCGCCCCATAAAAGCAAAGAAAGGTGTTTAGTGGGGAATATAAAAAAGCTAGAGGATGATCTGCTTGTGCGGCGTCTTGGACTCTTAGCCGACGATCGGCGTCGCCTGAGGGAGCACGCTCTCGGTCGTGAGCGAGCGGCTCTCACGACGCTTCTTCACTGGTAAGGCAAAGCGCTGCTCGAGCCAGAGTGCAATCTCCAGTTCGCCCTTGGCCCGCGCACGCACCGCAATGTGCGGCGCGTACGTCTGTGGATAGTTTGCGACCACAAACTGGACCATGTCGAAATGGCCTTTACTCGCAGCACCTTCAAGCGCGGCCGACGAGCAGCCTTCCGAGCGGTGTTCATGGAGAAATTTCACCATGGCCATGTCGCCATTCACAGCGGCCGCGTCCATGGCGGCGACCGTACACCCTTCCGTGCGGTTCATATGGAGGTACTGGACAATCGGTAAGTACCCTTTGCTCGCGGCCGCGTCCATGGCCGCAGTCGTGCACGTGCCGCCACGCACGGGCTGCTCCGTGAGGTACTGCACGACCTCCAAATGGCCGGCAAGACACGCGCTGTGGATCGCTGCAACCGAGGCCTCGTCGCCTTCATAAGGCGGATCGACCATCGCGTGACGGTACGCGATTAGGCGGCGGATCGCATCCACATGGCCGCGCGACGCTGCAAAGTCGATCGCACGGAATGACGACGATAGCTGCTTGGCCAGTAGCAGCTCGAGCGCGTCTAGGCGGTTGTGGAGCAGCGCATACTCGACGGCATAGGTCCCATGTTCCATAGGGCGATTGTCCAGGATCCACTGGATGCAGTCCAGGCGGCCGGCCCACACGGCGCTCGAGAGTTCATTGCGTGGCGTTTCGCCCATGAGTTGGTGGGTATGAAGCCATTCGAGTGCGGTCAGGTCACAATAGTAGGCGGCATTGCCGCCTTCCCAGTCGGTCCAGTCCAAGAGTCCGTGGGTATGGAGGTACTGGATCACGTGCAAGTGGTTGTGCTGGAACGCGAGGTACGCACTGTCGGCGTGGACGAGCTGACGCGCCGCTGGCTCGGCATTGGTGGTGGAGCTGAGAATGGCGTGGAGATGCGTCTCGTAGAGCCACGTGACCACGTCCAAGTGGCCGGCGTCCACGGCGGCCCTAAACGCCGGCACGAGCAAACTAGCAAAGTCGGTCCAGAATGGCTTTTCCGGAAATGTGGTCCACGCAAACACGAGCACGTCCAAGTGGCCGCGGTCGGCTGCGCGCAGCACGCCGATCGCCGTCATCGCACACTGGAATTTCGTCCAGAGTGTCTCAAGAATCTTGAGCTGGCCATCGAGCGCAGCGTCGTCCATGGCCTCGCTCGTTACGGAAAGACCCAGAAAGACGACAATATCGAAATGGCCCTTGGCGGCGGCTGCATTGGCAATGGCTTGGTCCAAGACAACGCCGTGTTGCTTCATAATGTGGAGCGTATCGAGACGGCCCTGCTGAGCCGCGAGCAACGGCAGTGAGCGGTGCGCGAGCAGCCCGCGCCGCTCGAGCACGAGCTCGACGATCGCCCAGTAGTCGGCTTGCGTGGTCGTTGGGTCTGTAAAAGCCGTCGTGGTCGTGACGAGCTTGGCAAGCACCGCGAGATCCAGTGGCTTGGTCGTGGTCGTGGTCAGCGGAGGTGAAGACGACGACGGCTGGTCGAGCAGCCAGGTTACGATCGTGACGTCCCCACCGAGCACGGCCTCGCGCAGCATCGCATCCGGATTCCCATGGGCGCCGTGTCGCTCCATGGCCAATGCATAGAGCCACTGGACGAGAGCGAGATCGCGTGCCGTGATGGCCCACGTGACAACGTCCCAGTGCGACCGCGTCGGGTGGATAAACGTTACGAGACACTGAACCAACGGCAGCGGCTTGGACGTCTGAGTAATCACGTGCTGGAGCGTCGTCCAGACCCACTTGTGGACGACGAGTGCCGCATCCCTTTCAAGTAGTGCGAGTTCTCGCGTGAGCACGCGCTGCAAGAGCAATGGCGAGCCTGTCGCGAGTGCGGCGTCGCGCGAGAAGTGGGGCGACGCATCGAGAAATCCCGAGATGCTAAGGGCGTGGGGCGCGAGCATTGGTACGTGGCGACTCACGAGCGACATGGCCGTGGTCGGAAGCTGCGCCGCCATGGTTTTGATGGATTTGATATGGGCGAGAAAGACGGTGGATGCAACACTGTGGAGGGGGGGAGAGGGAAAATAGCAAAATGCAACAGGAGAGTCATTCCGGAAATTCCGGAACCGGAATGGTGGTAAAACAAAAGTGGGATGGGCCAACGCGACACTAATAAGAAAGCAGTTTCTTGGAGAAGCAAAAGAGAAAGATCCCACATTCATCCACGTGCGGCCTGGAAAATGCGTTTGCGCATGTTTACAATTGTTGGTGTTGGAGATTGAGATCGATTGAAATGAGGCGATTTTTCGAAGAATAGGGATCCTGATACTAGTATTTTTTTTTCGTGTTTTGGACGGTTACACAAGTCCACTTGGTTTCACTATGGGTGCAACCTCAAGTTGAAGTGAATCAAGGGCCTTTATTCAAATGTTTGACATGTTTCTATTTTACTTTTTTGGAGAGGATGATTGATGGAGTGGATGGAGTAAATGCTCCCAATACCGGTACTTCCACGATCGTGGAGGTGGTGTTACATTGAGAAAAAGCGAAAGAAAAGGAAAAATAAAATAACGCGACCGTGATCACATGACACAGCAGCCCGTCGAGGCCTTTTCCACGGCGCCGGACCGCACAATGTCGGCCGCGCGAATGTAGGCCGAGACGTGGCTGCGGCCCTTGAGGTCCCACTCGAGCGCGACGCAGTAAAAGTCGTCGACGGCACGGTAGCTCACGACGACGCCCGTGCCGTAGGGCGTTTTCACGACGTCGCCACGCGCGGCCCGGAGCGTCTTGAGCACTGCGACCGGCTGGAAGTAGCCGCGGATCTCGAGCTTTTCAACGAGCGCATGGCGAAGCGTGACCACGTGGACGCCGTCGTCGGGCCGCACCTCGACGAGCAGGCCCGAGCCAAAGTTGGTCGAGACTGGTGCACCGAGTTGACCGCGCACAGCGTGGGCCAGCGCGAATGCCTGGAAGTAGCCGCTGAGACCGCTGTCGAGTTGGACCGTGTACACGGCGTCCTCCACGCGGTACGAAGCCACGAGGCCGCTGCCAAACGGCGTGGTGACAAGGCTGCCAGTGCTGAACGCGGGGCCGCTAGGTGCGTGACGTTCGACCATGGACCCATTCTCAGAGGCAGCGGTCGAGTTCCAGCCGCCGCGCAGATAGCTGAACGGATACCCAAGCAGCTCGAGCGTGTTTCGTCGAACGTGGGTCGACGGGAACTCGGTCATCTCACTGTCTTGTACAAACGCGACGACACCCATGAAGTGCGGTGCGTCCAGAATGACCTTGACGCATCCGTTATATGGCTTGGCCATCGTCGTGTGGCCGACACCAAACGGCGTATCGACTCGTCGCGACACATCTTCGTCGGCATACGGAACGACCGTGCCAATCGAGTTGCTCGAGCTGCTGAAACCGTATCGGAACAACTGGAAGATGCCGCCACTGGAACTAGGTGGCTGGTTGTCACCCTTGGTCGAAAGCGAAAGCATCGGCATCTCGTCCATGGTCGTGACGATCTCGCGGACAAACTGCTTGGTCAGGTACGCGGTCACAGTCTGCCCATCCGCAAGAACCCAATCCGCGAGTGCAACCTCGTAGATTTGGTCCTCGTTGCGGAACGACCGCACCACACCTTTGCCGTACGGCGTCGCAACAGGGGATCGGTCGAGAATCACTAACGCCGAGCCAGCCGTTGGTGTGGTAGCGGTGGTGCTCTTGCTGGAACCGACCAGGCCAAGCCGTGAGAAAAAGCTGCGGGATGGCGATGGGACCGCAACGCGCAAGGACGTCTCTTGGACCATCACCATGGCCTTGGCCATGTCGGCACGAAGAAGCTGGACTTCATACACACGTTCAAAGGGTCGCATGCGAAGCACATATGCTCGTCCAAACGGCGTCTCGACGGCCGCACCGACATTGTAGAGCGGCTTGGGCAGTGTCCCCGACCCCGGCACAAACGTGCTGAGCCGCTGGGTGATGTAGCCAAGGCTGGATCGCACACCTGCAAACATGCGCGGGGATGCATTGTCGGCTTCGGTCGTGAGCCGCTTGGTCTGGTAGATGGCGTCCGGAGTGAAGTACCCAGTCATGGGCATGGTGTTTGCACCACCATCAATGGACACAACGTAGATCTCATCGTCGGTGCGGAATTTCACAACCTTGCCGTCCCCGAATGGAGTCGTCACGAGCGTCTGCGGTGGGTAGATGCGACCGAGTGGAGCCTTGTGAGACTTCACATACTTGAGCGTGCTCTTCCCAATGGGCGCGACATCACCAGCGACAAATGGCACCAAACTCTCTTCAGGAAAGAATGCCTGGGCACGGCGTTTCTGCACACTGCTGAAATCGATCAAGTCAACTTGGTAGATGGCGTCAACACCGCGGTACTTGCGAACAATGCCCCTGCCGAACGGAGTGCGCACATCGGCGTTCACATTGAAAACTTGAGGACGAACCACGAGACGCACAGTCTCGAGTTTGCCCTTCTCGAGGAGTCGGTTTGCGCGCACGAGGTCATCGTTGAGCAAAATACGAGCCTTCTCTCGGTTGCCAGGTGTCGGCCACGCGGTGAGGTCCTCAAAGTTTTGGACGGCATCCTCGCAGACCTTTTTCAATCCGAGCAGGCGTAGCTTGCCCATGTTGAAGGCTTCGACCGCGGCACCAGCGTACGTGTTGAAGAAGACAATGTTCATCTTGTGCCATTGCTCGAGCGTTTCCTTGGAGCGATAGCCGAACGTCTTTTCAACCGGCTGCACGAGGTGGAAAAACGCGGCCTCCAGCGCACCCGAGCCAAACTTCTCGACAATCAACTCGGCTGCGCGAACGTCTCCTTGGCCATTGTCACCGACGAAAACGTGAGTGAACTCTGGGTACAATTGATAGTATTCCCCAAAGTTCTCAAACTTCTTCTGCGCCATCGGCTCCAAATCTCCTTGCACCATGAACGCGCGACCCGATTGGAGGCTGCCCGCGAGCATGGTCGGCAACGTGTGCATGCCCTTGTTCTCGTACAGCGCCGCAAACTTGGCGTACGACTTTTTCTCGGACATGTCCTTGTACACATGCGGGCGTGCCGACAAGAAGACGAGATTGCCAATGCGATCATCTGTCCACTCATCCGGACCAGCCGTGCCCATGTCGAGTTCTCGATAGAATGGAAGCACGCCCGGATAAAGCGCGTGCCGCGGGTACCGCGTATCGAGTCCGGCTGGGTACCGTCCGCCAGAAGAGTAGAGCGTATCGTCGACATCGCTGAGCACCTTGCGCCATGCGAGTTGCCGGCGCGAGATGGACCGCTTCGTTCGGATCTGCATGTGGGCCGCTTGAATACCAGCTTGTTTGCGAATGTGCTCGAGCACATCTTTGCGAATAGCAGGGTCCCGGATATCAGTGTAAACGAGCTTGTGAATGCTGTGAAAGTCGCCCTTGCCGTCGCTGTACGTCTTGAGGTTGCTCAGATCGTCGCCCGAGGTCTTGAGAATAATGTTCCTCACCCATTTTTCACTCATGGGGTGGGCACTGAGCTTCATGACCATGAGCGCATCCAGAAGGATCGCGCGCGACGTGACGCTCAAATCGGCGAGACGCGTGACGCAGAGCAAGTCCAGAATGAGCGTGCGGCTCATGTCGGACCGCACCTTGGAGTGGTCCTTGACCTTGTAGAAAAGCAGTGCGAGCCGAATGTTGTTGATGACGTAATTGAGTTCGTCCTTCGAGGAGCCGGCCAAGATGCGAAAGATTTTCTGTTCTTGCGTCTTGACTTGGGACAAATTGATCATGTTGTTGATGGTCGATGGCAGCACCATTCGATCGATTCGCGTGACACACTCGGACACGAGGTTGGCTTTCTCTTCGGCGGTGGCCTTGTACTTAAATAGGTTTTGTGCTTGCAATTCCGGCTGCACGTGAATAAAAAGACAATGGATTCGAGTCAGTCACATAACGACATAATCCGTCGCAATGCACATGACGGCAAACGTACCGCTTGTCTTAGTCGTGGCTTGCGGCTGATTTCTTTGCGGTGGATGAATCGATCAAGAAAGTGGACACTGGACGTAAACGCGACTACCATAAACATGCCAATCGACGAGTTCCAGCGCCCTACCGCAAGTGGCGAGTCCTGAATGTAGAATACGGCCGAGCTAAAGAGGAATGCCGTCATTGTCCAGAATCGGTTCTCAAACTCTTGTGCGTCGTGCCACCACCAACTCTGCTCATTCGTGAGGTAGAGAAAGACCATGTACATGAGCGCGAGCCATGACGCACACAGGAACGGCGCGTACGCGAAAAACGCCATGAGCAGCAGGGCCAGCAGCAGTGCAAAGAACAGCATAAACACGAGTGCCATGGGATTCCGCACGGGCTCGAAATTTCCGCTAGCAGCACCATTCGCAGTCCCCATTCCGCTACTCGAGTTGCTTCGTGGTGGCGTACGTGGGTTGGGGCTGCGTACGTTCGGGTTGGACTGCAACTTGAGCCGCTGAATCTGGAGAAACTGGTGCGAGGACGGACTCGGCGGGGTGGATTTCATGGGCGACGCGCGTGGCGACGACGCCGTAGATCCGGGCGGCGTCATCACGGACGCGGACGTACTCGACATGGCCGTAAACGCGTAGACAATCTTTTGCTCCGTGATGGGAAGCGTGGAGCTCATTGCTCGAGACCAAGATTCAACGCGTACGGCTCTCCCCAGAAAGCTTTGGCAGTCGCGATTTCGCGTGACGATGGCCAGGTGTCGTCTTATCGTAGCGCGACTGCGAAGGAGTGGCGGCACGGACGGGAGGCGCCGATATGGATGGAGACGAGCGCGCGGTTTCCCTTTTTTCGCGCGAGCCTTCTTCCACCGGCTTCGCACCAATGGAAAGCAAAATGAGATTGGGGATTGTTGACCGAAACGTTTCTCCGTGAGTGTGCGTAAACAATGCCCCCGGGGGGACTATAGACTGATTGTTCGCCGCATCCGCCCGCCGTGATGTCACGCCCTTGGCTTGACGGACGCCAGGGCTAGGGATATGGATACGGGCCAATTTCGCTTTGCGGGTTGGATCCTTTTTAAGTCGATAATTGTATGTTTGCGGGTCCACAGCCGCAGACCCGTCGAAGAAAGATCTGCATGCTGGTGGTGCGAAATCTATCAAATCTATTTGGTCCAATCAGTGGAGACCACTTACAAGCAGTCGACGTCTGGACTGACTATTTCCCTCCCTGCACCACCAAGATTGGCCATGACGCGACACAAGCAGTCAGTGCTGTCGCGCTTCCTTGGTTCACGCCAGGTGGCGTGACGGCGTCCAGCCAATTTGAAGCGAGTGGCTGTAATGTGTGTGCCAAGTGACCACATGCATTGTGCCTGACATTGCAATATGGGGCGAATGGTCGCTGTTCTAGGCGTCTCTTCCGATCCCGAAGAGTCTTCGTGCATTGAAGATTCTCGCAGTTGCAGTTGCTAGGTGAACCTATGTAGACTCCTCTCCCCCGTGATTCAACCTGCAGTGGCATCATCATCTCCCAGCGAAACATTTCGACTTTCGCCATCAGCGATACGTGGGTGGGTGGGTGACTCTGTACAGTACCAATGCAGTGCAGTTCAGTTTGGTGGTAGAGCGTTGGAGCGTTGGGGTCCCCACCGCAACGTCCCCATCCCATCACACCCTCTGCGGATGTCTGATACAGTCTCTGAGTGAAGGAAAAGTATGGAAATGTGCGTGGTGTCCTCACACATTAGCAAGTGATTTACATGTATGGTTCCTTCACACACACTCGGACGTGAGACCAAATCGGAGCTGTTGCTGAGCAACAGCTCCACTTGCTGTGGAGCTGCCCGTCATGTCGCGGTGAGATCTTTCATCTGGTTTGATGATGTAAATTTAATGTAACGCCACTCGCTCATCAAGCTTGGCATTGATAACACCGGCCCAAGTGCTGATCAGCCTCAGTAACTTCAACCGCCCAGTTTGATGGCGAAGGTGAAGATGAAGCCACCTTTGTCTGGTGGCCAAGTTGGCCAAGTTGGCCGCCAACGTGGTGGGTATCGACGCGTCATGGCTGGAGACCAGTGACGCAGCGTCCCCAGCGAGGTGACAAGCAGTGACGGAGCAGTGACGCATCCCCTCTATAAATCAATATGTTTTGACCTGTTCAGCGCACTTCAACCTGAGCAGATTACGTAGGGTATTGATTCCAATAGGTCTTACAGGCCACTATTGCGAGCAGGAATGGATTGATGGGATGGTCAGTAGGCGTCTGCCTGACTTGGATGCGGCATGGCGTCCCGTGATGGCTGCTGGTGGACTGCGTCCTACAAGAAACTGGAGCAGGAATGGCAAGCAACCACCACATGCGCGCAGCAGCATCTGACCAAGATCGCTGACAGCGTCCAGAAGACGACGTGAGTCCATACCTCGACGCACCGGCGTGATTGCGAGAATCGTGCTGACCGTTGAGCGCTTGTGCACTGTGAAAAAGGTACCTCGATGGCGAGCACTGGGGAGCGCTTTCCGACTGTGCGTTACTGCAAGAACGAGCGCTATCGCGGGTATTGCGTTGTAGTTGGCCTCAGTATCCTGTACCGAGATCCTAATCCCCGGCGATGCGTTGCATAGCTGCTCGAGCTCGTGCATCGGTGTCGCACGCGACTCCACGATGAGATCGACACTCTGGTGCGTTTGCGCTGTCACGCGCAACGAATGCTGGTGGCGCAAATCGATTGACAGACTTTGAGCTTTGGTCAGAGCGATATTGTGAGACGGATGCGTGATCTACTCCACGAGGAAAGCGCTCGTTCAGTCAGCTCCAAGAAGAATGATGAGCGATTACGGCAGCGATACGGTGCGCGCGTTCGCTTCGTTTCACAATTCCATAGCATGGCGGAGTTGTTTGACTGATGCGATTGAGGTACTGCACCATAGAGGCGTTCCTTCTCGAGGTCGTTACCATGTTCGAGCGCGAGCTGGTCGCCAAGTCTCTCATCGCCGCCGATGTCGCCAACTGCGAGAAGCACGACACGATGACGTTGTACATCGCGGCGTGGCAGATGCAACCACACATTGACAGAGCCCGCATCGATGAGATCCACCTGCTTGTCCAGAATGACGCCCATTATAGTTGAAATCAGGTATCATTGGGTAGGTTGATGTCCCTCACTTGGGATTGTGGCTTGAGCCTGTGGTACCTGATACTGAAATCCCAATCCCAATTGCTTTCCGATGTGATCAAATGCCGGAAATAACTCAGCGGCTCAACTTTGTAGATTAACCTGATTTATGTAGGTCCGAACCACGACAGTCGGGTCAAACCCATTTCCATAGAAACTGAAGCTAAATATTGGTAAACGGGTTTCAACTTTCTCAGGACCGCGTTTCTGATATACCGCTGTCTACGACAGTACATCTGGGTTCAGTGAGCATGACATCCGCCCTCTAGTTATAAACGGTTCAACAAATAAGGGTAAACAAGGGAAGGGGTGAACGTCATCCTACATTCTTTCCTAGAAACTTTCAGATCCTCCCGAAAATAAAGTGCGCTGGTCAAAACGGCCCTCTTTGGGTTCTCTCTGAATACGTACCAGTCCATATAGCTGGTACATGCCCACCAGCGCCACCACGCGACTTGGCTCTCTCTCCACGCCGCTCTCGCGCTAAGAAAGGAACGCCCCCGCCGGCCATCGCATCCCTTCTTCCTGCCGTCGTTGCAGTTCTTGTCTATTGCGGCCAAGTCCCTCCCGCGTCAGCAGCAAAGCGAAAAGAGCTCTCCCAATTTTTTGACGATCGATCGACCGACAGACCGCCGCCGCCAGCGCGACGATCCGCATCACCGCCACAATGGACGACCGCTCCAAGCTCGTGCGCTCCCCGACATCGTCGGCGGCCTCGGTCGGCAAGAGCTCGCGCTCGCTACCGACCAATTTCCGAACGGGTGCGTGGAAATGCTCTAATCCGCCTTGTCTTTTTTTGTGGTCGTTCTGACCTCTGTGTGTGTGGCCTTTACAGAGGAAATGCGCGGCTATTTGTTTAAGAAGACGCGCGACGGCAAGTGGCAGAAGCGGTGGTTCGAGACCAACGGATGCTTCTTGACGTACTACAAGAAGCAGGGCCAAAAGCTCTTGGCCGCACTCAACTTGCCGCAGGTCGGCACGATCGCACTCATGGGCGAAAACTCTTCTGGTACGATACATGACTAGCTCCGCGTGGGGCTGTACTGGACTAGATTTTCTAAGCACTGGTTGCTTTTGTATTAGATGGCCCAGGGCTTTTTACGATCGAGCTGAACGAACGTGTATATACCATCAAGGCGCGGTCCCAAGAAGAAGCCGCCTTCTGGGTCGACGTACGTGGATTTGCTAAGTTGCTCTCAAGCAAACTGAGACCTGAAATTTAGACGCTCATCTCTCTCTCTATCTCTGTTTATACAGGCGTTGCTGTGGCGCCAGGCCGGCGGTGTCGTCACCCAGAAATCACCCGAAGTCAGCCGCACGGGCTCCATGTCGTCGGGGCTTGGTGACCACTTGGGCGACGACCGCAGTTCCAGGGCCACGGCCAAGACTGGTACTTCGTCTACGACTTCTTCGGTAGCAGGCAATGTTCACGGTCAGGGCAAAGACAAGGACGCATTGTCTGAGGAAGAAATCAAGAAAGGCGGCTGCGGCGCGTGTTGCATTATCCAATAGGTCGGACCGCCACGACGATCACCACCCAGCGCTCTCCATCTGTACTGTACCGATTTCCCTCCTGTCAGTCAGCCTGCCCTCCCGACGCCCCACACACCACAACCGACATTTCCCTCCAGCGAGACTATACACCCACACACACCCACATACAGGCTTAGATACAACCGCCGCTTTCTGGTGACGATCGATCCATTTATTATAGCAATGGAAGGCGGTTCGCTTTGGCCTTTCTCTTTGTTTGTTTTTCCTACGGCCTGCCAATGCCCAGTTCCTGCAGGTAGCTCGAGGGCGACGGCGCGACTCCGCCCAACAAGTTCTTGAGTATCTCATTTGCGTCCCGTGCACCGCCGCGTTTCATGAGCTCGTCGTAGAGCGCCTTGCCCGCGAGCGGACTAAGTGGGTCGTCCTGGAAGCGTGCATTCCAAATGGCCGACGCAAACACGCGTGCATACAGATAGCTGTAGTAGCCAGCACCATAGCCAATCAAGTGGCCAAACCGCGTGTGCCAAAACGTGCCGTCGACATGGGGCACGAGCGTGTGCTTGTTGTGGAGATGCTGAAGAGCCTGCGTGGTCGAGTCCTGTGGAAACGCCAGTGGCTGGCGACCAAAGAGCGTGAGATCGAGAAGTGAATAGAGACACTGCGTCTGCGCGTCCATGGCCGCAAACATGTGCTTGCTCTGCCTGAGGCTGTGCATCATTTCGCGCGGAATGGGCTCTTGCGTCTTGTAGTGGCGAGCGAATTCCTGAACGACACGATAGTCCCACGCGAAATACTCAAACAGGTGCGACGGCGTTTCCACGAAGTCCAGCGACGCACGCGTGCCCGAGAGATGCTGGAATTCCGTACGCGACAACAGCGAATGCATCGCGTGGCCGAATTCATGGAAAAGTGTCTCGACCTCGGAATGGCTAACGAGGCACAGAACAGGAATGAACATCTACAGTAGAATATGGCCGCTGGCGATTTCCGATATAGCGTACGTACTTGAGAAGCGAGGGAGAGGACGGTGCCGGCTTGTTAAAGTTGCACACGAGTGCGACAAGCGGCTTTTGATACTCGCTCGGACCGATCCGCTTGCCGCAGCGGATCGTAAAGTGGGCCGCGTGGGTGTACTTGAACGCTCGCGGGTACAGATCAAAGTAAATAAACCCGATGGTCTCTCCTTGAGCCGTTTCGAGGCCGAGCTTTTGGACATCGGGATGCCACGCTTCGTGCTTTTCCATGGGGAGCGAGCGTAGCTCCAGTCCAAAGAGCTCGCGACAAATGAGCGCGAGTCCATCGAGACACCGCTCGAGGGGAAAGTACGCAGCAAGCACGCGCGAGTCGATGCGGTATCGCTGAGCCTTGAGCATGCCCATGTAATACGGCAAGTCCCACATGGCAATGCCGCCCGACGACTTGCTGCTTTTTCCTTCATGGGTTTGTTTGGCTGCAACCAGCACCTGCAATTCTTGCTGGGCCTACGTGATAGATGTATGGATTGTCTGGGTAAAATTCGAATCCGTCTACGTGGAGAAAGATCCAACGCACCTTGGGCATGAGCTGATTCGAAAGACGCGACACGAACGATTCGACTTCGTCCGGGGAGGTCATCATGCGGTCACTAAAGTCGTCAAAGAGAATGTAAAGAATGACCCCCTGATCTCTGATCGATGATCAAAAGCACAATCTGTGTACCTCATGGCAAGGTGGGCGAATGACTCGAAGCCGAGAAGCTCGGCGAGGTCGTGTCGCTTCCTTCGCAATTCATCCAAAATCTAAACCATACAAAAACGCTCAGCGGCTCCATCACTTTCTCACCCCATCCTCATAAACACGTACCACGAGGTTTTCTTTCGCACACGCGTTGCCCTTGATGTACATTTCCTTGCGCACGTTGGCATCGCCGACCCATTTCAGCACCGTGCTCATGACGTGGAGATCCGTGGGCACGTGTACGACGCTGCGGTCCCATAGTTTGCGTTCGCACACTTCCAGGATCCCATGGGGCAAGCCGCGCATGAGCTTTTCGGGCACGTCGACGAAATCGCGCGCACTGTGCATGGTGCGCTGAAAGTCCATACTGAGCTGCGTGATCTCGTTCTGCAATTGAATCACGCGGTGACGCCCCGACGCGGGCAAATGGATGCCGTCGCGTTCAAATTCCTTGCGTAAAAGCACGGCCATGCGGCGCTGCTCTTCCGTGAAGGATGCCATGAGTGCGTGGTTCTTGGTCACCGTGTGCAGTCCGTTATACAGCTCCACGTCGGCGTTGAGGTTCTGGATGAAATCCGAGAGTTCTGTAAAGCACGTACTCGCCGCATGACGGTACGCTCTAAAACAAGGGAGTTAGGTTCTTTCAGCAAAGATACTTGCCCGGAGTTGGGGAGACCGAAAACGTACTCGTCGGGGTGAACATTGCGGCACAATTCGGCAGCGTCGATGACCGAGCAGATCGCGTTCGAGATCTCGTCGAGGTACACACAGAGAAAACAACAACAACAACGGAACTTCCACCGTCAAGAAAACATTCGTGCGCTCCTCAATACAAAGGCCATCCCACAGAGAGAAAGGTGCGAAAAGGATATAGATTGGATCGTGCGAAGCCCCGGTGTGGTCGTGCAAATCTACAGGATCCAAGTATGAGAGCCCCACCACGAGCCAAAACACGAATTAGACCCAGAACGCAAGTAACACAAACCTCGTGCTTGAGTTGGCGACAGAGCGTCTGCACGTCCGCGGTGAGTCGCTGAAAGTCTCGCGGATGGAAGAGGTTGGGCAGTTGAAACAGGCCTAGCGGGGGCGACGAGGTCGAGACCGACGTGTTGTGGCCGAACGACAGAGGTGTGGACGTGTCCGCAGCCACAGAGACGTACCGCGGACCGCCTATTAATCGAGGCGCAACAATGTGGCGGTTCGTGGGCAGTTCCCGTGCACCGAGAGCCGCCGTCACCGCCGCTCGGCGCCGCAGAGTCGTCGATACAGCACGCATACTCTGAATATGCAAGGGGTTTGTTCAGCATGAGCTCCTATTTAAACCAATCAAACTGTTTTACGCATCATTCCGTCCAATCATAAGTCGACCGGGGTGCCGTCAAGTATCGGGAGTTGCCGCGTTGACCAGGGCCTCGAGCCGTTTGAGTACGATCCGCGGATCCGCTTCGTAGACGTACACGCCCGTGGAGCTGGCAATGACCAGCTCGCCTATGCCGTCGCCATTGAGATCGAGCCACGCGAGGCTGTAGATACCGCCAAAGGCACGCACTTGCCACTGATGGGGGAGAAGCGGCAGCCACGTTTTGTTCTCGTCGGTAGACTTCGTCTCCTCCTCTCCATGTTGCCGACCATACTTGTATGCGAGAAGCGACTGATTGTCAGTGCCAATCAGGAGCTCCGTGGAACCGTCCTGAAGCAGGGAAACAGAAGTCTAGGTCAGGGAACGTGGAGGAAAAACATGAGCATTGAGGAATGCACATACCAGGTCAATGTCGACAGCCAGAGCCGAGAAGATCGTCTCGTACTGGTCCGATCCAACGAGCAGCTCCTGCTTGACTCGCTCACTCTGTGGTTGACCGAATAGATCTTCGTAGACGATCGCGTGGCCGATCGCACAGGCCGCCAGCAGGTTGCACACTTGGCGGCCGTGTCTCACCGTTGTGAAGAGCGACACGGACATGACTGGTCCGTTCATGTGCATCTCCCTGACTTCATACGGACCACTCAAAACGCCGTCATGGAGTGTACCCGAGAACACGCGGATAAACCTGCTCACAAAAAGAAGCACCAGTCAATCGAAAAGCCATTTAAAAATATCCAGGCACCATACAGTACGTACCCATCTGCACAGCCCAGCACGATCCATCCGCGTTCTTCTCCTTGAAGTTCCAGCGTATCCACCGTCAACACGGGGTGGTGGAACTGCGCCAACTCGGGGAAGAAGGACGCAAACTGTTCGCTCGACAGTCGCACACAGGCCGTGCTGCGCGTCGCGGCACTGTCGTCGAGAAAGCCAATCGCGACCATCGACTCCATACGAAAGAGTATGACGCCATGGAATTTTGACTGCGACGACTTGGCGTGCACGCTCATGATGACGGTCGGCGAGGCGACCAACTCGAAGCGGATGGAATAGTTGGATTCGTCAGGGTGGACGTCGCTGCTGGCATCCATGCTGTGCCTTTTCGTGAGCGTTGGTTTCCTCTTTGGTGGAAGCGCATCTACCGAGCTGTCGGAGACTGGTCGAGCGTCCACTACACTCAGGAAGAGCTTGTCGTTCGCATCCGTCGCATTGGTCCCGTTGTCGGTGGCGTCGCCGTCGTGGGGATCGCCCAGCTCTGCGTACGCGACGACAATACGCTCACGCCCAGGACACGCAATGATGCCGCTTGCGATCACATCGACGCTACCAGACGGGCCGTCCGAGAACGCGATCGTTTCCCATAGGTACTGCTCGCTGGACGCATCGAAGCGGAGCTGCTGGACGTGGCGGTCCGTCGCCACGAGTACGTTGCTGGAGCAGACACCACAACAACGCAGTTAGTATAGATACATACAAGACGATGCTGCGCACGTAACCACGTACGTTTTTGATGGGTGCACGCGCAGGCTGTGGATGTTGGGGGCTCCGTTCCGGAAGGCAAAGAAGCGCTTCTGGTGGAACGCCATGGCCATTGCAATGGCTTTTTGAGCAAGGAAAATGGATCGACTCAGACAAAATCTGATTTAGGGCTGATACAGGACTGAATACCGTCAATTTGCCAAATGTTAACGTATATAACCGGTAACTTGCGGAACTTCATGGAAGAAGCCGTGATGTCTTGCATGGTGAACGCTGACTGCCGGGCGTGTCAATGCAGCACCTTCACTCAAATCCTCAGAGGGAGGACAGACGTGTGGGGACCGTTGAAACAGAATACGACATTGGCTGATCGCGTGGTCGTGTTTGGGCCACCGGGCCAGTCTGCATGGCCCGTGTCCAAGTGCTGGTAATCAATCACGTGAGCCGATCCCATTGCCCGCTGGGAACACCATCGTCGAATGCAAGATGGATACATTATTGAGTGTGGACACATCCAGTGGTCCACCGAGACCCTCGCCGAATGACGACTCAAAACCACGCTAGACCTGGTGCCCACGCCACGGATTCCACAGTGAGTCGAGGACGGAGATTCCAACAAAACTTTGTCGAGCCATGATTCACAGTACGGATTCATTCAGGTTTCCTGTAACGAGCAGAAAATGCAAGAACAGAGAATCAAATTGAGATAAATAGGACATCAAATTACTTTTCTCTCGGGTGTCCATCCTAACTAAACAACCAACCACAAACTGCGTTTGCCATCAGCGAGTGCGACAAGCTTGTCTTTGCAGTCGGATGAACCTTACCGCTTAGACGGCCGAATGGTGACACCTGGAATGTGCGGCGGTCGATCGTCCGGTCCACGAATTGGCCAATGGCTTCCGTTGTCTTTGCGACGACTCAAGCTGGCGCTGCACCGGAGCACGAAGGCGCATTCGGTCTCACAGACACGTGTCCATAAAGACTGTCGTACATGCGAAGCTCATTGAATCTCGTCAATTCACGTGATGGAGACTGGTCGCCGGTGGTGCTTTACTCGTACGTGAGCACATCTTCGTCGCCAAAGAGGTTCACTGCCGAGCGACCTTCGTTCATGAAGTAGTCCATCCCGTACGCCTCTGTCCACTCGAGAAGCGACGCATCCGTGGGCTTCTGAGTCTTGATCGTTGGTGCGATCGAGTCGACCTGAGTAGGGTAGTTCATGTGGGGAAGCAGAGTCGCAGGCGGAGGAGGCAGAGTTGCCTTCACGCGCTTGGCCGTGGGTTCAGCAGTCGGCGCCACCTTGCTGCCCTGCTTTTCCTGGAGCAGACTCTTCACAAGCGACGTCAAGTCACCCAATTGGTTCATGAGGTCCGAGACCTGGTCCTGCAAGCTGTTGACGGAGTGCTTAAGCGTCTCGACTTCTTCCTTGTCGGGCGACGTCGGCTCCGAGTACGTCTTGCGGCGGATCTGGACCATGAGCTCCTGCTTGCCACGCACAAACTTTTCGTGGTAAAACTCCCACCAGTTGCGGGTCTCGTCGTCGATCGTGTTGATCACAATCTCGTCCTTCTTGTGCTTGCGGAAGCCGTAAAAGTTGAGCTGGCGCACAAAGCTACTAAAGTTATTGTGCTTGAAGTAGCGCGGTAGCATGACCTTGGCAAACTCGCGCGGATTCTTAATGATGAACGAGGTGCCGTTCTCGGCCCACGCGGCCACGTGGTCGGGCGACGACTCGATCATATCGTAGGTCTTTTGGAGAAAGACAGGCGCACTAGCACTGGACGCCATGGCGCCGCGCGCCATCGTGAGCTCCCCATCGGAGCTGCGCTTGCGGAGCTTATCGGTCATGATGTTGTAAGATGAGGGTGGGTGGCGCTTGGGCTCTGCAAGTGTTTTCGGGGAATGTGCTCCAACATGGAAGCTATGGAAGCTGCAGCAAGAGGAGGGAGGACTGTGTTTAGGAGGGGCGACGACGCCGGTTTGTGCTGTGTTTTGTTTTTGGGGCGAGAGAGAGAGAGAGCGAAAGCGACCAGGCGCAACCAACCCCCCAACAGGATTGCGTGGGACTCAGGCTGATCAGAGAGGTCGCAAGAGGGATAGGGGTCGGCCGGAGGATTATGACCCCACGGATAAAACCTCTGCAGTTCGCGTTTGGTGTCTGAAAAACCTCGTTGGTCGACGGCCGACCAGACCCGACATAATTGGCTGAGCTGAAGACTAGCTCCTCCTCCACCGCCCAGGCAGCCGACGGGCAAAGGTGTGGAGTGGCGGCCCCACGATCTTGGATGCTTCCTGTTCAATGGAATCTCCCATCTTTTTTGGAAGCGCCCTTACAGTCCAGTGTAGGTATGTGCATGGGAGTTGAAACAATTGTTCAGTGGATCACCTCGCTGATTTCGAGTGCCTTTTGGTGGTCCAAGAATGGGATGCTGGGGACGATCGCAAGCGCACGAGAACCTGCCACCCGACCACACCACGTCCCGCCACTGGATGCTCAAAGTAGCCTCAATCTAGTGAGACCCACAACCGACCAGAACCTGTCGATAGCGTGAGATTCCTCCCCCACCACCCAGATATAGTTCGGTTCGCAAAAGCGTATGCTACCATACAGTCATAATCCTACGCAACTGTCCGACCTTGCACAGCCTGAACATCAACTACAACTAAATGCCCACGCCCAGGCACGCTGGGGGTCATAAACCTTCCAGCTTGCAGTTCATTTCCGAAGCCAAGTTGAGATGACGACACGGAACACTTGGCACAGTGTGAACAGCACGTGGTCATAATCTCTGGATGGATGGGCACTTTGAGGTTTGTTTCCTGGCTTATGATTGGCTGTGGCACTGACCCTCGAAATCTCAACGGATGGGAATGGTCCAGTTGGCTCGATTATGATTCGGAGGGGGTCACAATCAAAATTGACCCCTGTGAAACGCTGACGGAATGATGGTCAGAGATTACGTATTATCGCTAACGGCATGATGATTGGCTGGAAATTGTTTTAACACAGTTTGATTGGCTAAAAGAACTTGTCCCGATGCGGCCGACCTCTCGTTGTCCGACCGAATGCTGTCTCGGTCTGCACTTCAACTGGCCTCAGCAACATGTCGCATGTTTATGGCGCCAGATTGAAACAACTCACTGTAGACTTTCGACTAAATCCGATTTTCTGGTGCGAATCGATTTTGGGGGCGGGTGAATTCACGCTCGGCAACTTCAACCAACATGGACGACCCGATGGAGAGGACGAAGGCGCTCAAGCGGATGGAGCTGCGCGTGGCCTACATGGAGCTTCTGCGCGAGAAGGTACTCGATTAACAATTGATGGAAACCGTCGGCTCGTCGCTGGACGTGATTATGAGTCGGATCCGCCGAGTCGTCAGCGACCCGAGTTCTTTGGGCTTCTCTAGGCAGGACAGTGCTCATCAGATGTGTGTGCCAGGGGAAAGAAGATGCGCTTGCGGCAGTCGCGCTGTCAGTGGCCGACCTGCGCAGCTGGCTCGCGGAAGTGGATGCAGTTGGCGGCGACGACCATCGAGTTGACCACGCGCGAGGTGCGTCGACAGCACTCACTCAAGTCTGAGCAGGACTTGACGCTGGCCAACTCTGGCTTGCTGAGTTGATCGTATCTAACGAGTCGACTGACGCGCCGAGTTCTTTGGGCTTCGATGGCTACAGTCGCGCTCAGCGGAAAAACTGACTCATCAAGCGTTGGTTTGGTATTACGGCACCTCAAGGCGATGCCGCCCACCGAGCGGTCAAGCGGGCGGGGTGACGCCGTGGAGCTTTGTCTGGAGATTCTCCACCAAGTCGCCGCGAGTGGCAATGCTGTTGAAACGGCTGCCCATGTAGCTGTCATGCTTCATGATTTTGATTTGCATCCGCTGCTGGCCGCGCTTTTCGAGCGATACGGTGCAGATCTTAATGCCCACGAGACGCAACTGTGGCGGTTCGTTTTTTTTCACTGGTCGTTCGCGACCGGGAGTCCGAAGGCGAAGTCCATTCTCGTATCTAACAGCGTTATGTGTGTTTCTTGGCATGGGCCTTCGCAAGACTACTCATCGTTATGGTGCGATAAGGCCGTTTCCAATCGCCAAGTTGCGCTATTGAAACTAATGCGTTGCAAATGTCCACTGATCCTAGCGAAACCTGCTCATGCACGCACCGGAGAGCACGAATTACAATGAGGTTTTGGCGGTCCGTCGCAATGGACGTTTCGAGCGAACTGACATTCTCCACATTTACAGATTTTGTATCACGAAACGAGAATCGATGAGTATCAGGACAGCATTCGGCTAGCGGATGTGATCAACGCTGGCCTTGCAAGCGCGATCGCCGGTTGTCGCATTGAAGCAGTTCGGGTAAGGCCACACCTTGATTTCTTTTCTCGTGAAGGGTTGCGCTACTCATTGTATCACAACGAACAAAGGTGCTTCAAAGAATCTCCGTTCACCTTCATCATGATACAGGTTTGTTGGCTCTTGATGAGTAGTTGTTCTTGTCAACAAAACGCATTCCCAGAACTAACGTGGACGATTCATATTTGCTCATTTGTGGGTAGCCATGAGAGTGATAGAGATTCTGCTGGATACGGCAGCGGACGAAACAAACGAGGAGGCCGCACAGTTCGTCGTAGCGGTTGTTTGGGAAGTTATCTTTCTGCGTCCACGCATCGAGAGAGAGATACTCATGCGTCAAGATGAGACCACCGGCAATTCGCTCCTCGATAAGCTTCAAGCGTCCAGTGTTATGATCCGCCGTGCTTCGATTCACGGTGTGGTTCGTCTTATCGCCCACGCACACAGCACGACGAGAGTGGAGGTCAACCTTGTGAGTCGACGCCAGAGTCAGAATTGGATTTTGAATGTCCTCTGACGAACTCTTTTACGTGTCTTTAGCTGTGCCGTATCGTTCAAATGTGAGTCAACGTTGATATAGTGCGCATGTGCGTTCGTCGACTGAGTCGCGTCGGCCAAAGCTATGCATCAGGGAGAGAAAGTGACGACGCGTGCCAACTGCTGATGTTCAACCTCGTTGAGGAGTGTCTTCCGGGAACTCACAGCGGTCTTGTCAAGATGGCAGTGGTACGTGGCGCCACCAATTTGACACAATCCAAGACAAATGTTTGATGGCCGTGTGTCTGAACGAAAGCTACAAATGAACCGCGACGTAAGAGTCCAGGAATCGGTGGGTATACTAAAGCTGACCCCGTGCAACTGTCTCGTTCAGGCGTACCTTTCCGGGGTACCACTTCCTATGCATCGTAACCCGGTAGCTTCCCAAAGCCAGCACCGTGCAGTCTGCACCAAGGAAGAGACTCTGCTTCACCGCCAAAACAAGTTATTGATGGCGGCATTGAGCGAAGCCGATCGACAAGAGGTGGTCATGGATATTCGCAGGTACGACTACGAGTGTTGCAAGGCACCCGTCCAGATTCATCTCAGTGAATTGGCATTGTGAAGAATGCTTCGAGATGAGTTCTCCACAGCATACCCTCCTGCCCGCGTCTCCGAAATGCTCGGCGTGGCAAGCGATCGCCACTAGAATGTCAACTCCTCCTCTTTAGCGTCAGAAACGCACATTTTCATACGTACTCTATTAGAAAATGCTGGAAAACACAACCTTCTTCTTCTTGCCTCCAGCAGGTTTGCTCGACGGTTCTGACGCCGCCGAGGTTGCCTTGCCACCACCAAACGGAGCACTTGTCGTGGCACGAGTCGCCGAGATGTTGATCGCACCGCGGCCAACTTTTCGCTTCTTCTCGTTCGGCATTTCGATGTGCGCAAAAATGCCACCCGTCTTGCCATTCGAGGCAGTCTTGGATTGGCCAAACGAGCCCGTCGGGATGCGATGCTTGCTCTTGTCGAGCGACAAAATGTCTTGGACAGCGGCAAAATTGTCGATCGCGTCCATGTCGCCGGCGCGCATCGCCTCCGACTCGCGCTGGCGCTTGCGAATCTTGTCCTTGCGGGACGTAACCACACGCACAAAGCGGGATTCTTCAAAGTCGCGCTTCTCGGCCTCGTCCTCGGCAATCTCTTTGTCGAGCACACTGGTGCCGCTCGCTTGGATCTCGGTCGGACGTTCGCTAAACTCTTCGCGCAGCTCCGACAAAATCGCGCTCTTCTGGAGACGCTTGCGGTTGCGTTCGTCGCGCTTGGCCTTTTTGATTTCTTCACGCTCTTCCTCTTCATAGTGGACAGCAGCGAGCCGCGGCGCGCGGTAAATGCCGTCCTTGGTGCCAGCGCTTTCGCCGGTTTCATCGTCGTCCTCGTCCTGGCCGTCCTCGCCAGCGAGCTGATCCGGATTCGGCGCATAGTGGAGAGACGCATCGAGGTTCTCGCCACCAGAGACCGCGACCTTGAGCATCTTGTCAACCTGGTACGTCATCTTGCGATCGAGCGGCCTGTGGGACAAATACGCAGAGTTCGTCAGCCCGGAGTGTCCCGGAAACCATTATACATGGGATATTAACGCACCGGATACGCTCAATCAACGTGCGGTACCGCACGAGTTCCTTGAACACTGGGTGGTCCTGGACCTGCTCGGGCGCCTGTAGCTTGAGCACGGCGAAAAAGAGTTCCATCTTGGTGTAGGTCAGCAGTGCGTGGTTCTTGACCTGCAAGTAACTCATGCCCGCATCCGTCGCCAGATCATTCTGTAGTAAGCGAACAAGCGTCAGGGGACTGTACAGCCAACGGTGTGGGGGAGACGCAAACGTACGCTGACGCCGGCATCGAGGTTCGCGGCCTTGTCTTGGATCTGCTGGATCTCTTCCTGCAGCTTTTGCAGCGCGCTTGGAGCTGATAAAGGAAACACGGGTGCTTAGATACAAAATCGACATAATGGTTCACATACCGACATCCCCTTTCGTAGAGGATCATCGGAAAGGGGACGCGCGCATTTTCATCGCACCTTCTGTGGTGTCCATTTTCGACTGCTTTCTTATGCTGACGGTTTGGAGACGCTTGGCCATTCGCGCTTCCAACCAATCAAGCACATTTTCAGCCAATCTCAACGTAGCATACTCAGATACAGCTAGTATCAGAATCTGATGCGATGCGATCTTAAAGGGACGCACAAGGAGTTGAGGTAAGTAGATTATTAGTAATGGATCCACAGCAAACCGCGGTCTACACCAAGGCTCACGGCGAGCTACGCGATCTATTCCGTGAGGTTGCACACCACGGCCGTGTTACAGCGCATGAGCTTCAGCATGCGCTGCTGCCGTTCACAGCTGGTGACGCAAAGCGCGATCTGCAGGAACTCGTGGATGATATGAAACGCAGGCAAACGTCGCTCGACGAGCCCGACTTTATCCGCGTCATGTGGAAAACGATGTACCTCACCAACGTTCTGTATACGACTAAGCAAACGGGGACCAAATCGCACCCCGCGTCTGCGGGGAATAGTGCGCGATCGGGATCCGTAGGCGTTGGCGAAGAGTCGGCGCAGGCAATTAATATTCCACTGGCCCACGTGATTGTATCCATCAAGCGCCGCTCACAGCTCAAGCAATTTGCCACTTACTACGCCAGCCGGGGTATCTCTGGTGCAGACCATCTCCGTGCGGCAAGCGAAAACCCCACTGCGGACAGAAGCATTCCACGGCATTTGCTTCAAGCTCAGAAAAAGCGACAGGCTGCCACGGCCGCTGCTGCACAGGTTGCAACGATCACGGCTCTACGTGACCGCACATCACCTAACTACGATATCATCGTATACTCGTACGATGCCGATGCACTGTGTATGAGAGCACAGCGCATGTTGACTGGGTACGTGCTTGCGTAACGAACGGTCGTTCATGGCTGCTGGCGACCTAACGTTGAGAACCTTGCTTCTGATGTGCAGCGCCGAAATGGCGACGGTGGCCAACTGCTCGCGGCTGCATTGTATTGTTTCAACCACGGCGTTAGGCGCGATGGTCGTGGGCAGCCGCCACTTTGTTGACCGTGTTCGTACTCGGGCGAGTCGACTACACGGCCAGCAAGAGGACCGCGAGTTCAATGAAAGCATTCAACGTGGGAGAATCGATCAAGACATTCACATCAAGCGCAGTACGGTACCAATCGATGCAACCGTGGCAAAAGATCTATATCTCACAAAGCTTGACGAGTGAGTAGCCACCTTCATTTGGTTTGCTATTGGTGATGCGGTGTCTGGCTAACAAGGAGCTTCTTGCATACAATAGCTTGGGGCTTCGAAACGTCGTTGCGTTTGGTGTCGGTCGTGGATCGGTCGTCGCAACCACAGAGCGGCGTGTCCACTGCTGGAACGCATTTGACAGTCGAGCTGCTATGGCAGCAGGAGAGCCGGCAGCAGCGCAACCGGCGGCGACACATGCTGACTCGTCACACGAAGCAAATGCAGGTCCATGCACCATCCCACTCGAGGTCATTGAGTTCTTGGAAGACGAAGGTGACTGCTTCGGCCATGTGCCACTGCTCAAGCGGGCTAAGACAGTGAGTGACGTTGTCGGCATTGGACACATTGCGTGTGGTGATCGCTTTGTCATCGGCATCGCAGACGGGTCGGAACTCTACGCCTGGGGAACATCACCACTTGGACGAGGCAACACCACGCCTACACGCTTACCATTCTCCATCCCAGTGGAAGCAAGTACCACCACGACCGTGCGTCGCGTCGTGTGTGGACTGAATCATGTGCTGCTGCTGACATCCCACGGTGGCGTCTTCGCGTGGGGTTCAAACGTTCATGGGCAGCTTGGCATCCTCCCACACGGCTCGTCTCTAGATGCTCCAGTCCAGGAGCCCATAAAAGTCAAGCTGCCGTCTCTTGCACTAGACATTGCTTGCGGTGATCACCACTCGGTTGCGCTCACAGACAAAGGCACGCTCTTTGCGTGGGGGAACAACTGGCACGGCGAGCTCGGACTCGATCCAAACACCACTGGCACGGGGTGCATCTTTGTACCGACCAAAGTGAGTTGGTGGACCAATCGCGAGAACCACCACGGAGTCCAGTGCGACGAAGAGGCGTCACCCAGTCCAGAACGGCAAAATCGAGCACTAGCGAGCCGATCGAATCCTTCGTCTCCACTGAAGAGCCCTCCGTCGCCGCGAGTCTACTTGCTCACATCAATAGGCGATACCACTGCGATCGTGAGTGAGCAAGGCCACGTGTTTGTATGGGGACAATGCGTGCCTCCCGGACCAATTGCGGGTGCATGCGGGATTGTCGCAAAATGGAGGCCACAGCAACTGGACATCCCGGAGGAGCTCCTTGGTGGCGAACACCAATCGCTCAGCACTGAACCCGCCAACGTCGCTGCGCCCATCTCCACCAGTTCGCCATGGGCCAGTATCGCCATCGCCAGCGGACTCGTGCTGCTCACGCGGCACCATCGTAGCCACGCGTCGCAGATATCAAAATAGTGACGCAAAGTTGAACCTCGTGTGAGTGACATTTGCGAAATTGGCGCGCACGGTTGAGTTTTGAAAGGGAGGGGAACATTGGAAATGGCGGAATCCCGAGGATATTGTGCGCGACGCGGCGCCGCTGTCCGCCCGTGAAGAGGAGCGATGACGTGCCCCATTCCTTCACGGCCAGTTGGGGGTCTCGCCCTTTTCTCCCAGGCCCAACGGTGGTTTGTCGTGCCGGGGTCGATAGAGAGAGTGAGAGAGAGAAGGTTGGCGACGTCTGAGAAGAGGTGCGTTGGGAGATCCCTTCTGCTCTGGGTGTTTCTTCTGTCTATGTATCTCTCCTCAGTCAATCGCTAACGGCCACTTCGTGCCGTCCACGCGCCCAGGCGACCGTAAAATCGCTTTTCCGTGCGGAGAGAAAGCGAGCAAGCAACCATTGTGGGCATCAAGCGAGAAGGCCAGAGCGACACGAGCGGCCAGGGAGAGAGCACGCGCTGGAAGAAGATGGGGTACAACTTCGGCTCAAACAGGCGCATGATTAGCGCGGCGTGTTTCCGCGTGCTGTCGCTGCAGTTGGAAACCCAAAACGAGGTCGACGTGCTCAAGCCCATTGTCGAAGAACTCGAGGTGCTGCGTCTGAGCTGTGTGCTCGGTGCACTGCCCAGTGTGAACCCCAAGGCCTTTGAATTCGAGCTGCTCGAGGCCAAGGATTTCGATGACGAGTTGGCGCGGTTCCTCCGCTCAAATGTGTTTGACGGTGGCGTGGACGGCGGCCCCCAAGTGCGGGTCGTCGGTGTGTTTGGCAAGCAAGCGCAAGTCAAGAACCATCTCCAGCATGTTGGTGGATGGGACGACGCGATGGAAGAGAAACTAACGCCGCGGGATCTCGGCATGTACGCCGTCTTGCTGCCGTCAGCGGATGAAGTCAAGTCCGTGGTCGTGTTTGCGTGGCTTTTGGATGAGTTTTTCCACCCGGGCCGACTTCGCGCAACACCGACGTATTTGCTGCGGCTGCTCACGTGCTTGACTAGTGACGTCACATTCTGCCTGTCGGCGCACGACAAGAAAATCCTCGAGGCGTTCCAGCCGAGCGATGACGACACCAGCGACGAACAAGCGTGGAGGTCGTATTCGATCGCGTTCCACGTGCAGCAGCAGCGAGACGCCGAGGATGACGTGCGGATGTCGCTCGTGAAGACGTTGCCGTTGCCACTCATGGCTACTACGTCGCAGAATATGGCGTTGATCAAGGGCACCTACCCCGCGCTCTTCGCGATTACTGAAGCGCCACCACGAAAGACGCGAACGTCTGATGTGAAGATGTTTCATGGGCATGATCAGTTTTGCGACTGGATCGCTGGCCGCCTGAAGCACTTCGACTTACGCCCGTCTCCGCTTGGATGGACACCTTCGTTGGAGGCCGCAATGGTCCGGACGTTTGGGGTCTGGCCAGATGAGAAGCTTCAAGAGTGTGACAACGCCTTGAAGGAGAAAAGTGCGCACATCCCTGAAGAGTGCTCAGTAGAAGTGCGATGAGTTTCGAAACCAGATACAACAGACTCGAAGTGTGGTCTTCCGAGTCGAAGCCATGTGGCACCGATCGGACATTGCAGGATCCTTGGAAGTGATCAGGGCGAGTCTCGAGGTGTTGAAGAAGGCCCAGTTTTTCTCCGTCTCTCGCATATCAAGCACAATCTTGTCGCTCCCGCTTCGACTGCAGGAAATCTTGAAGCAGTGCTACAAACTCCATAAGAATAAACACGAGGACGTGCTGGCTGCCTCACTGGTGGGTGCGCCGACGAAGAGCGTCGAATCTTTGTTCGAGAACGCAAGAAAGCAGGGTATGTTCAAGAACGCTGCTGCTTGGCTCAAAAGTTTGTTTGAGAGCCAGCAGATCCCAGAAGATTTTCGCGAGCGGATGCAAGGGCCACTGGAAACCATGAGCGAGATATGGTGGACAGAGGTGGTGGACGTTCTCGAACGCTATCAAGAAGCTGCGACACGGCATCTCACACAGCAACGGGAATCGGAGCTGCTGCGAATGCGCAACGAGGATCATCGGCGACTGATTAGCGACGCATTTTGGGTCGTGCGCGAGGCGTGGCAACAGTCTGTTGAGCACGGGCTGGAACTAAGTATTTCGGTCCAGTGTCTACTACCTCAATCCGTCAAGTGCTGCGTGATGAAAGACTCCTGGGCAAAAGCTCACGATCAAGTCCAAGTGTGGGCTCTGACCACACGCGCGGGTGAGAGTCACGTTTCTTCGCACTACGAAGAACTGGGCGCGTTCGATCTGGCGGATGGCGAGAAGCTACTGCAAATTTTCTCCGTCCAGACGCGTTCTGTTCTGGTCGTGTCTTGTGTACTCGACAAAACAACAATTCGACGTGTGGAGTTCCCAACGTGCAATGCCTGGCGGTCGGAGCGCTCCGAGAGCCATGAAATTCGCGTTTTGGGTCGAGCTGCTAGCTTGTGCGACTACAATTGCAAGGAGCGTCTATTGGTGGTCGGCAATGCCGAAGACAGCATCAGTCTCTACCGACTGAATGACCGACTCACCGGGATGGAGGTCATGCGCTCTGTGGACCTGGCCGTGCGAACGAGTCTGTCGCTGCCGATAGAAAGTGCTTTGGTCTTTGACGGTCGTCTCTACATGGTCGATCACGCCGGCGCTGTGCAGTCTCTCAATATTCGCAATCTGCAAACGTCGCGAAAGCACTCAACTGTGGCGAACCAGTCACGCAAGGTCAAGCGTGGTCGACTGCTTCGTGCCGCAGATGGCAGTGCGCTGGGCTGGCTCGAGACTGTATGTGATCAAGACGAGATGATGTCACAACCACCAAGTTGCATCCGATTCTTCGCAGCTGAAGACTTGCGCGAGCTTCCGCAGTCGACTTCTCTGGCAGATCTCCCAATCGTGTCGAGTGGTCCGACGCAGTGTCAAGTATTCGATGATCTTCTCGTCGTGGCGAACTCTGCTGACAGAGTAATTGACCTTGTGGCCTTGGAAGTGACACTGAAAAGTGATTCCTACCGCATCCAGTCATCTACCCGGGCGAAAAAGAACGAGTCTCTCAGTGGCAAGTCTGCTGCTGAAGACGTGTCGACAGCACTGGATCATTGGGTGTGGTGTTTGTATCACCTGTACGAGAAGTTCCCAGTACGAGGTGAGATTGATCGGCCCGCGAAGTGCCGCGTTGGAGCCTCCATCGAGCTCACGCTGGTTTGCGATTCGTCCGGCGACGGAGACACCTCGGCATTTGAAGTGGGCTGCTCGAATCTCTTGGAGACGATCAGCGCGCGATTGCAGCAGCTCAACAAGCCGCTACATGGTATGAATCTTGCGTCGGCGGTCAAGGTGATCTTGTTCTCGGATCAAGATGCCAGCATCGGCAGCGTACACATGAGTGCCACTCCGCAAGCTGTGACGGTATTGCTTCGAGGGCTGCTCACATTTGTGCCCGTCCAGATTTGCCGAGCAGAGTACAACACGCTCACGCTTTTGAGTGACGGCAAGCGTCAGGCTCACACTGGTCTTGTCGATGAAGACGGTTTTAGTGCACCTCCACAGCTCGACGCCTCTACCATTGCTCAAACTCTGCGATTTGGGCTGCTCTCACCGCTACTTCAGTCGTGGCGCCACCAGTGTATCGTGATCACCTCGATGGGCAAGCAGTCGACCGGCAAAAGCTACTTTCTCAACCACTTGACCGGAAGCTCGTTCACAATTGCTGGCGCGCGATGCACGGACGGCGCATGGATGAGTGTGCGGACGCTGTCGAGTGGCGTGCTCTTGGTTGTCATCGACTTTGAAGGCCTCGGGTCGTTTGAGCGAACGGAACAGGAGGACGTGTTTCTCTCGGTGTTGAACGCGTCGGTCTCTATGCTGACGGTCTTCCGTATGGAGATGCGGTTGGACAAGGAGATTGACGAGATCTTCTCCAAGTTTCAGAAGGGATCGCAGCTGATCAAGAATGACCCGCGCTTATTCCGAGGCAAGCTCTACATGTCGGTGAAAGACGTCAACCCAAATGACCAGACCGGCGTCGTTGACGAGTTTGGCGCTAAGTTCCAACGTCTTCTCGAAGTGAACAAGGAGAAGAATTTCCTGACCGATATGTACGCAGGCCAGCTGGAGATCAACTGCTCGCCACCGCTTGGAACCGTGGGCTACTACCGCTCACTCTCTCACGCCCAGCGACAGATTGACCGCCAGATCACCAGCGATGAAAACGCCGGTTTTCCATCGGGCAAGGCGTTTCTCGATTGTATTCGACTCTTGCTCGCCAAGATCTCGATTCTGGATTGGACGTCGCTGGACGAGACCGCCATGAAGTTTAAGGTCGTGGAGCTCACAAAGAAGCTGCCAAGTGCGCTTCGTTTCGGTTGCCACACAACCGATGTGGACGACAACAATGTCTCCCAGTCGAGCATTGTGCGAGAGGATTTGGTCCATACAGCGACCAACGCAAAGATCGAAGTCTCTTTCGATGAAGCCTGCGCCGCGAACAATGCGATGGCGTTATGTTGGCGAGAGGTGCATGAGGACGTTGCGATGGACCAGCTCGACGATGAACTGTTCGACTTGGGCACTTGCGAGGTGGCTTCGCTGGATCCACGTAGTGTCGAGGCAGCGTCTCGCGCGTTGCTTTCTGCCTTCCGGCACTTTGTGACGCTGATGGACACGAATGCCGCTGGTTGGATCGTGGTCAAGAAGCCGCTGCAGGTCGATTTCGACGCGTATTTCAGTTTTGTGGTACGTCGACGCTGTCTTCGTGTCCGCAAGTGGTGCCACTCGATGTTTGGCGATCGCGTGCCTGAAGCGTGGGAGGCTGTGGAGCAACAAGCATTTGGGTCTCTGCAGACGCGCCTCGTTCGTTGTCTCGACACGTGCTCGCACTGTCAGCTCGGCTGTCTGAAGGCGTCGGCGCATGTCGCTATTGGTGATGCCGATCACAACTGTGGGACGAACCACGCGTGTCTAGACAACTGCGCGTACTGCCTGGAGTTGGACGGTGATGGTCCGGCGAAGACAATTACTTGCGCCAAGCCGGCGGGCCACGAAGGCCGATGCGAGTGTGAACGTGGCGACCACACGTGTCGCCTCCCTTGCGTTCTCCAAGCGGCAAGCAACTGCGCGAGATTCTGTTCGAAGAAAGCCGGGCACTTCGACGAGGGCCATCGGTGTGCGGCAGGCTTGCACAAATGTGGGCAACCATGTCTTGCTCGAGGCTGCAATCGCGAGTGTGTCCGCGATGTTGAAGTTCCTCACCAAGTGCACAAGTGTGAAGTCGACCGGTGTCTCTCAGCGTGCGTGATGGACGGTTGCAACCGAGGTTGCAGTTCCAGAGACCATTTCCACGGTTTCTCTGAGGCGCGAATCGCACTCCGTGTTGAGAACCCTGACGTCGATGCCAAGAATGATGATACATTTGATGCGTCCTCGGACAAGCCGACCATCCATCTATGTGACGAGATGCACACGTGCCCGGAGCTGTGTGCGCAAGATGGTATCTGCCATATTGACGTGTTTCTCAAGCAGTCGTCCAAGACTTTTGTGGGTGCGCGTGGTTCGTTCCAGTACACTTTCCAGGAGATGAACGGCTCGCGCAAGCGATGCGCAGTCAAGTTGCAGGCGGGCCAGACAACCCATGCAGGCCAACACTCATGCGGCGATGAGGAGAGTGACGACAACGAAGATGATAAAACCAAGAGCTCCAGCCTCTCGAACGTTGTGCGCCATTATTGCGACGTCCGCTGTCCATGCTGCTCCTACTATTGCCAAAAGGAGCACGGACACACGGGCGTCCACAAGACGACTCACGGCAACATGCGCAACACGATGTTCCTGTCGGATCGCCACGAGATCGATTTGATGGATCGCAAGTACGCTGCCGGCGAACGTGGCACGGCCGAGATGTGCAATCTCTACTGTTCGAAGATGGGCCGCAGCCACGTGCACTTTCTCGATTGTGAGCGGGCCGTCAATTCCCCGTGTGTGTACAATGGCAGCGCTGAAGACATGCGTCGCCACTGCGATCGTGCGCTTGAGCCCACGCCCGACAAGGAGCAAGACGAGGTGCTCCATGAGCGGTTTTGGGACACACTGGGCTGGGAAGACCCGTGTGCATCAGTGCAGGAGCGAGAAGAGTTTGGCAAGTGCGCGTTCAAGTGTGACGCACCCGACCACGATGGCAAGGAGCCGTCATACTGCGTGCTCAACGCGTGGCATGTGCCGGCAGCCAAGGCGTCGACGGCGAATGATGGATTCTCGTACGTGGGCGGCCACCAGTTTGAGTGTTCCCACATCTCGGCCAGCAGCAAGATGCACCACGTGTTTGTGCTCGATGCGTCGGGATCCATGTCGGGTTCACCCTGGCGAAAGCTACTTGCTGCGTTTGGCGAGTACGTGCAAAACCGCATCACGATGGGCGCGACGGGCGACTTGGTCTCTGTCGTCACGTTTGACAGCGCTGCATCGATTGTATGGGAAGCCCGAGACATTGTGTCGATGGCTCATGCTAACGTGCCATACAAGGGCGGCGGGACGTCGTACGGCGCGGGTCTTCGATCTGCAAACGAAGTTTTGTCACGCGTGGCATTTGATTCGTACAAGCCCGTGATCGTGTTTTTTTCGGATGGGCAACCCGGTGACGCGGTGCAAGGAGAGCAGCTAGCGAGCCACATTTTGCAGAGCTATGGAAAGTACGGTCTCGAGGCGTTTGCGGTTGGCTTTGGGTATGTCAACTTGAGCGTGCTGCAGCGAGTGGCCGAGCGTCTGGGCGGTACCTACTGCAACGTGCTTACGGGCGACGAGCTCAAGACAACGTTTCATTCGATCTCGGCCTCAGTCGGTACGCGCGCTGGGCTGGCGCTCACCAAGCCCATGCACGAGATGATCTGTGTGATCTGCCAGAAGGAGCTCGCGAGTGAAGCGACCGCCGTGCTGGCACCGTGCCAGCACGAACTCCACCAGCGTTGTCTGCGACGACTTCTGGAAAGCACGGCCGACGACGAGGCCAAGCAGTGTCCGACGTGCCGCCAAGCGATTCGTCTTCCGTGAGTGTGTGGTGTCCAGTGGCACACGCAAGTGATCGCGACTATGTGGGAGGTGAGCAAGAACTAGGTAGGCTGCATGTTGTGTGTGTGACGTCGACGACAAATCTTTTCATGTGTGAAATTCAGGAGAAACTCCCAGAAACAAGCCAAAAAAAGAATATACCAGAAAAAAAGAGCCTTTAAGGCTCAAGAAGAAGGGTGTATCGGTCATTCGTCCACCAGCGGCCTGAAGCTCACAGCAGGACGAGATATGTATCCACCAACAAATGCACGCCTCATACCGAATGCCGTTGCTCGTGCGTCGAAAAGAGTGTCGTCGGCTGGTGGTCTCGGGACGTGACAAACGAACTCCTCGTCGTCCTACCAAGATGGCGATGCAGCGCGTCGTGCTGCGCGACCATGAATGTCGACGTGCTCTGCGCGTGCTGCGAGCAGTGTCGGCAAAAGGCGTACGCTTGGAGCGTCAGCTTGTCTCGTCCCGTACGCGCGCGCACCACGAGCTCGTGGTTCACACTACACCGCGAGCAGATGCGACGCGAGCAGTGCGCACACGTTTTGCTTGGTGACGCAAAGAGCGAGCCGAGCTCCTGATCGCACACGTCACAGCAGTTGGCGTCTCTGCCCGAGCTCTGCGGTTCAATGGCCTCCGCGCACGTACTTTCGGAATCCGTGGCCTCGAGGTCGTCACGCTTGCGGTGCTGCACGAGCCACGCGAGCTTTTTGCGAAACCCAATGTTGGACAAGCGGCATCAAGGACGAAATTGACGCCTGCACGTGGTGGCTCTGCGGTACGCTGCCCTTGTTGTCGATGAACTGGAGCAGAAAGACCTCGACGCGGCCTTCGTCGAGCTGGCGGTAGAGCTGGAGCGTCGATGAGATCCCGCGGACCATACGCGCGCCACTACGCTCTGGCAGGTCGCGGTGCTCGATCGAATGGCCGCAGACAATGCCAATGCGGTCGCCGTTGCTCAGCCGCGTGATGCGCGAAACCACGACCGCGAGAAAATCGCGGGGCTGAATGAGATTAAAGGGGAAGCTGCGAGCAAACCAGACCACGCCGAGCAGGCGGTACGGGTCGTCAATGGTCGCGCCCTCGACCCGCGCGACCATTTTGCGGTCGCCATAGCCCACCCAAAAGTTGTCAAACGACGGCGTGTCTTGGTACGACAGCGCGTACATGACGTCGTCGAGCGAGCCTGGGATCGTGCCCGTCAGGAGCACACGGGGCAGCGACGAGTGCTGCGCGAGCTGCTGCTGCGGACCCAGCGGTTCCCCATTTGCGTGGACACGGCGCTGGCTGACGTGGCGCTCCTTGTAGGCGTGGAGATCGCCACCAGACCGCCGGTGCTTCCACTTGGACTCGTCGACGGTGCGCTGATCGCAAAACACAAAGCGCTCATAGTGCGACACGATCTCACGCGCGAGCTGCGGCACGAGCCGGCGTAGCTCAAGCTCGTCTTGGCGCGTGAGCCGCAGCGGCGGCACGGCGATCGTGGACGACTCGGACGAACGCGTGGCCATGTTGGATGGCTTCTCTTGTTACCGAATGACTCGGTACTACAGTAACTCGGATGTGGTGGCTCGCGTGAGTACAGTACTCACGTGTAACACGGGACTGTCCCGTGAAGAGGTCCACCTCCTTTGGTATTGGACTGGACTGTATGAACGATAGCCGATTGATTCTCCTCCCGTGTGGTCCTTGGAATGCGCGTTCGCCCTCGCTGCTCTTGGTCGGAAAGGCTACGTCGTGTGTGTGCCGTCGGTACGTACTGTATAAACCCGCACTGTCTCGTTAGGTTGTCCAAAACTTTTTTTTAATTTTGGTGAGACTTTACGGGTTCATACGTATCGAATCGAGCGGCCAGCTGCGCGCAGTCGAGACACAAGGCTTGGTCAACGCTCTTGCATGAGAGAGGCCTTATGACGCCTCGTAACTGGAAGCGTTTTCACGTGAGAACAATTCTCAAAATTCTTGATGGAGTCAAAAGATACTCGCCCACCGAATTGTGCCCAGAAGATCGATCCGACGATATTTCGCCAATGAAATGGCTTTCTACAAGCATTTACGTTTAATAGGGATAGGTTTAACACCCAGTTTCAGCCAATCCCATCACCACATCCAAGTTTTGTGAATCTGCGAAATTCACAAAACGGCTCACAAAACGGATTGTGCGTCACTGTGGCGCCGTCAATAGTTGCACTATATCGTAGACGGTCCAACCGATCCCACGGCGTTGCGTTGGACCTCTGGAAAAACACTTGAGCACCATACAGTATCCAAAATCTGGTTTTTTCATTTATCTGTATGGAGGGGACAGGACACCACCAACGAACGCCCCTCGTTGGCCACCAACCACAAGAGGACGAGAGAGGGAAGGTACGAGTTCGACCGCGCGCGTGGCCGCTGTGTCGCCCCTGCGGCTCTCGCACCAGCTCGAACTCGATTTGCGCCGGCTCGTACCGCAGCTCGCGCGCGAGACCATGTCGCACTAGGGGCATTTTGTGTACCACAGCGAGCGCAACGTCGATGGAAGCTCAAGCGGTCCGAGGGTCCAACAAGGAGCGCCACGTCAAACAAGAGCGCCTAATGGATCCACACACAAAAGGCAGTGAACCGCTCGGTCCGCAGCAGACGCTCGCGCAACACTCGTCGCTGCCCCGTGTGCTCATGACGACCACGATCCCAGGCTCGCTCGACGACGTCATGTACGCGCTGTCGTCACCAGGACACGCCGACTCTTCCCAACTTTTGGGCAGGCCATGGCGTCCGCACAAAAGGCAGAGCTGGGGACGCCAAGGTCGAGGACGCAGCCATCGATGATCCGTACCGCGGGCTCGGCGTGGTGCGGTTCTTATACTACGGAGGTTCCCATGCACTCTCCTGGAGCGCCGTGATTTCCTCGCGGTCTCGTTTTCGCAGCTTGTACGGCGCCGTAACGGCGACCGTATTGGCATTGTCGGCGGCCATTCGATCCAGCACCACGACCTGCCAGCACGCAACGACTCTGGCGGCCACGTCGAGTTCTTAAACCTCCAGTTCATCGACAATGTGGGCAGCGTGCCGAAGAGCCATCACGTGCAAGCGACGCTCGCCCACTTAGTGCCACTGACGGCGTCCACGGCCCACGTTGGCTTTCGCCTAATGGCCGAATGGCCCGTGCGGTGTCGCAAGCCCGCAAGCTCGAAGACCTCGAAGCCGTGAAATCCGAGAGTACTTGATTTGAATGGGAATGCTCGGGCATGGACGACGACTACTGTAAAGCCTGCGACAGGCAGCTCGACACGCGCTATGCGTCGCCGGCCTCAGCGTGTGAGCTCTGCTCTCGTCGTACTTGTTCGCGGTGCAGTGTGAGCGACGAGCTCACGGTCAGTCGGCACGCGTGCGCGTGGGGAAAAGCTGACACTGAAAGCGTACGACTTTTGCTCCCAGCGTGCGTGGGGGCATGTCGACGCTCACGGTCGCACAGCATGACGAGCTGCGCCACCATCTCGGCAGTTCGAAAGACAGAGCGACGTCGGACTGCCGAGATACATTGCGATGCAGCGCGTTCGTTCGGTGATCGGAAACGTCACCTTGAAGCATTTTAGTGACACTATCCTCATCCTAGTGTTATTACGTCATTATACTAAACTTTTGCCGTCGATTCGGGATATGTCACTAAAAGAAGAGTGATGGTCCAAGAATCTTTTCCAAGGTTGAAGAAGATCGGATTGCGCGGGGCTGAAAACTATCGTTTGGATTTTCGACGCGATCTTTCCATAGGCACCAGTCGGAAATACAACGGGGAGCAAATTTCCCCACTCAAGCAAAGACGCATGGACGACACGACCATGACGACGGCGACGGTAGAGACGCCTCCCTCGTCTGAGCCTCGCGCT
>JAADVC010000048.1:0-45692 GCA_023334575.1 Pythium volutum | reverse complement strand
GGCGGCGTGCCAGCTACGGGCTGGGCGGGGGTCGATGCCGGAGTAATTTGAGCAGCCGGGTTGGGCGTGGCAGCCGTGATGGGCGCTGGGGGTGTCGCAGCCACAGGCTTGACCGGGGTCGGAGCAGGGGTCGGAGCCGGGGTTGGAGCCGGGGTCGGAGCTGGGGTTGGAGCCGGGGTCGGAGCTGGGGTGGCTGGCTTGGCCGTGGTCGGTGCTGGGGTCGACGCAGGAGTGCCCGCGGGCACCGCAATCTGAGCGGCCGGGTTACCAGCCAGCGTCGGTGGGCTAGCAGGTGTGGAAGGCTTGCCCGCCAGGGGCGTCGCCACCTGCGCGGCCGGGTTGCCCGCCAACGGCGCCGGCGCGGCACCAGCAAGCGCGGGCACGGGCGCGTCAGGGCTGCCAACACCCGCGAGCACGACCGGCTTGGGCGAGGCCGCATTCGTGTCGTACTTGCCGCTGACCGTGCCCATCGTGACGGGCGCGGCGCCGCTCGTGGGCGTCTTGTCGGTCGTGCCCAACAGCACTGTGTTGCCGTTTTCCTTGGACGGCGCGGAGGCGCTCGTGCCCGCCGTGGCCGGGCCAGCGTCCACACGTGCCGGCATAAACACGGTCGACTTGAGCAGGATCTCGCGGTCCTCGGGGGTTTCGGGCGAGGCGAAATCGTACGTGTGCGTCGGCTGCGCCGTCGCGAGCGCCGCTACGGCCGCCATGAGCGCGAGTACCAGCGAGGTCTTCATTGTATCAGTTCAGTGGTTTGTTCTAGGGTGCTGTGCTCGCCAGGATCAAAATCGCAGAATGAGCCTAAGCAGGCGAGCGGATCTTTCGACTGGATTGTGGAACCGAATTTTGGATATCGGTTCCCAGGTGAGCAGCCCCAGGAACGATCTACGAGAACAGCTTTTTTGGAACGACAATCCGTCGACTGGCACATAGCATGGACGGATCGCTACGAAAATTGGATACACGACTGGAGTGTTTGGCCGTCGCGTGATTCTAGACAGAATCTCTATCATAGCAATCGCATGGCGAATTTGGAAGTGTCGAGCATGCGCGTCTGTCATCTGCTGGATGTACTTCTGCTCCGACTCTTGTCGATTTCATATGGGATTGTCCACATTCCGACGGTGGACCCACAAAATCACCAGACGAACAGACGGATTCCATGCCCAGGCGGATGGGAATGTAAAGGGCGAGCGGTGACGATGAGAATTGTCTCGATTCGACCACACCCATCATCGTGACCCATCCTCCTGAAATGATTTTCTGGGAGGTCTGAACTCCGCAGCATTGTGTGTTACATCAGTAGACTATGCAATTTTGTAGGTCAATGTACTATTAGAACGCACGACCCATTGACTCACTTGACAATGCCATGGGGGTCCTCGCCATCACAGCCATATCAAGTTGACATGGCTGTGACCGAGGACACCCCCCATCTGTCTCTGATGGCCATCCCTGTGGGCAGGCATCGTGGTGACTGATGGGTTCATCCAAAAGGCTCTTTCGGGAATGAACGAAGGCCAAGTAATTAAGACGTCACCTGAGTTGGGCGGGTACAGTACACCCCAGCTGGATCTCACGGGGGAGTCTGATTTCCTATCACTTTGGATATCCAGTGGACGGCAGGCCACCATAGAGAGATTCCACACCTGGGTAGACGTTCCAATGCTTGGTCCGAGAAAAGCAAGATTTTTACGCGTTAGTGTCGTTAATGTCCATGCGCTTGAGCTCGCGTAGGTACTCTTCAGCGACGCCACGTTTCTCCAGCGTTGCGAGTGTCTCATGCCGATACTTGTCGGCGACGATCGCCTCTCGCATGGCCTTCTTCTTGCCGTACTTGGCGTCGTTTTGCTCAAACATCTTGGCCTTGGTCCGCATCTGGTTGTTTTGCTCAATCTGCTCGCGCAGCCGGAGGCCGTGGTCGCGCGTCTGTTCGTTGGCGGCCTCGAGCTTGGCGTGTTGGCGGTGGTACGCGTCGTCCACGCGTTGCTGTGTGAGTCGGTCGAGATGGTTCTCCATCTGCTTATGCTGCTGTGTCTGCTCGATGCGAAACGCCTCTTGGCGCTTCCTGTCCTCTGCGATTGTCTGCATCAGCGTGACGCGCGCCTCCTTGTCATGCTGCTGCCTGACGCGTGCGTTCATCTCGGCCTCCTCCCAAGCTTTCTTGGCACGGAACTCGTCTTGCGCCGATCGTTTGTCTTGGGCCTTTTCTTGCTGCGCACGAAGCTTGGCGATGCGCAGATCCTTGGCGTTGCTGATGCGCTGCTGTTCTTGCAGTTTCGCGTCTTCCTCGGCGGCCTTCTTGCGCAGATACGCTGCGGCCACCATCTCGTCCTGCTTCTCTTGCCGAATCATCTGGTCTTTCATTTCCCGAAGACGATCATTTGTCTCGGCGACTTTTTTCACAGTCTCTTTGACTTGCTCGCGATGGCGTTGGAGCTTTTTCTGCTCGTCCATCTCGTACTGCTTGTAAGTGTTCAGAATCTTTTGCGCTTCGACGGCCTTGCTTTCCTCTTCATACATTTGCTTTCGCTGGCGATCGGCGATCTGCTTTTCGAGCATTTGTCGTGCGTCAATGCGCTTGGCGTGGGCGATCGCTTCGTCGTGTTTACGCTGCGTGAGCTCGTCGATGCGCTCCTTGTCCATGATCTGGTCATGGAGGCGGTTGTACTTGGCCTCTGCGTGGGCTCGCTCCATTTGATTCCCTCGCAACGCGTCACAGATCATGTACCCATTTGCTTGGAGCGCTAGGGAATTGACCTTGCGCATGGAAATCAAGTGCTGGTTCTGCAAAATGTCGTCGTTCGTGAGCAGCGCCTTGCGCTCAGCGTCGAGCTCCATTTCCATGGCCGTTTGCTCGCGACGGGCTCGCACTTTGATCTCTTTCTCCAACATCCGACGCTTGCGCTCCTGCGCTTCGTGGCGCGACGCCTTGACGTGCTGTTCTTGGTCGCGCTTGCGATGAAGCATTTCTTCGTCCGTGAGGATCACTGATTCTTTCTAGAGCAGACAAACGAGACGTCACAACTCAAAAGTCCCATTTCCAGCTCTAATCGCGCACCAGAGCAGCGTACTTTAATGCGCTGAAGGTTCGTCGTGTCGAGTACTACGTTCGTCACCCCAGCGATGTCTTTGCCCGCCTGGCGATTCACGTTCGCGCGTGCTCGCGCACTGCCCGAGCCATGCTCGCTCATGTGCCCCATCGTGAGTGGGATTCGTCGTGGTAATGCAGCGACTTCTAATGCAGCAAGCTTGGGATAGGCCACACAAGTGGGCGGTCACGGTCTGTACTGATGCAAGGACACCAACTTTGCATGACATGAAGCCATGTCCAGAGCTCCAAAGATAGCCAGACAAAGATAGTCAGCAATAATGACATCTCAGCATAGTGACATGTATCCAAAATGATACGTTTGCATGGTCCTCAATACAAGACCTGGTTACGCTGTAACCTATCGTATTTATGTCAAAACCAGGTGTAGTCCAAAACTTTTTACCGTAACTTACTGTATTATACTTGTTTTGCGCCAGTTCGCGCATTCACACGTGTCAACGTAACCTCCAGAGAGTGGGCCGTGGAACTACTCGCTCCATCAGCTTCTGAAGACTTCAGACTGAAGCGGAACGTTCTTGTGAGCGTCAGTGGTTCCAATCTCGAAGGGACAACTTGACAAAGGTCACCACCACCCGCAGAATCAATTTTCCAACGCGAACGATTGTGTTGAGCAACACTAAAACCGTATTGACCCAGAGCAACACCACAAACCGACTCGACATCATGGAGCTCAAGGACTTGCTGGACAAGCTCGTGCGCCGCGAGGACCTAAACGAGGAAGAGGCCGCCTTTGCCATCCGTCAGATTGCCTCAGAGGAATCTATGAAAAACCCCGTGGGTGTTGGTGTCATGCTGTCGCTTCTGTCGGCAAAGGGCGAGTCGCCGCAGGAGGTCGCCGCGTTCGCGAAGTACATGCGCGAACACGCCATCCAGGTCAAGTGCGAGGTGCGTCCAAACTCAACACTGCCTTATAGCCCGACATGCGTCTAACCCATAAGTTCTTGCCATCACTCGACAGTCTAAACGCCCAACGCTTGACATCGTGGGCACGGGTGGCGACGGCGCCAACACCGTCAACATCTCGACTGCCGCCGCCGTGCTGGCCGCGGCCTGCGGCGCGCTCGTCGCCAAGCACGGCAACCGCTCGGTCTCCAGCCGGTACGTTTTCGTCATCTATTGTTTAGTCCCATCAATTGGGCCATAGCGTCTAACCTAATTGATTGATGGAACTTATCAAACAGCTCCGGTTCGGCAGACGTCTTGGAAGAACTCGGTGTACCCATGCTGCAGCCGTCGGCCATCGCGTCGTGCGTGCGCGACGCCAACATTGCGTTCATGTACGCGCCCCACTTCCATCCGGCCATGCGCTTTGTCGCCCCCATCCGCAAGGCCATCCGCATCCGCTCAGTATTTAATGTGCTGGGTCCACTGCTGAACCCGGCGCGGTGCTCGCGCATCGTCATTGGTGTCTACACACCGGCGCTACTCGAAGTATTTGGTTACGTGTACCAGTCGCTGGGTGTCGAGCACGGCCTCGTGGTGCACTGCGCCGGTTTGGACGAGCTCAACTCGATTGGCACAGCCGAGATCGTCGAGGTCAAGCTCGGCGAGCCGCTCAAGCGGTACACTCTCACGCCGCAGGAAGTTGGCGTGCCGACCATCAAGCTCTCAGAACTCAAGGGCGGCGACGCGACCGAGAATGCCGCGATTCTGAGAAAGGTGTTTTCCGGGGGCAACGCCTGCGACAATGCCATTGGCAACACAATCGCGTACAACACCGGAGCGGGACTGTACGTGTACGGACTTGTCGACAGCATTAAGAGCGGCTACGAATTGGCAAAGGAAGTGCTCGCGTCGGGCAAGGCGCTTGAGACGCTCGACAAGTGGGCCGAGACGGCTCAGCGGTTGCACGCCGAGCACCCGCCAAAGGATTGATGGACCGATTTTTTGCGTGACTAAATAAAATGAGTGGGTGATATCACTTGGTGATCTGGAGTAAATATAGTCATGCCCCACGGTGGTGGGATAGCAAGAGCGGAGTGTGAAGGACTAGCGTGGAAAATGCGCAAAGGCAAACCCGAGGAAATGACCTGTCGAGCGCCGCAGGGTGGAAAAAGCCGTGATGAGCCGGACGACTACGCATACGCGAGGCGACTGGTGCTGGCATATTTCCACATGATGACCGTCGGCTGTGGTGGTACTGCAGTGATGCCCTGTGGCAATCGGCTCTGTCGATCGAACGCCTCTGGTCGTCCCCTGACGCCCAATGAAGCGGCCGTGAGAAGCTTTGAGATGGCAACCCGAGCGCCCGCTCCCCTGTGTGTCCCCGTAAATGTGGAGGCTCCCAACCCACTCAAAGACCTCGTCGAACACGAAGATCGTCCGGAGGTGGACGAGGACGAAGAGGATCCAACGATAACTTCTCTACCAGAGCTGGCGTGCTCGCCGCGGCGTCGCCTCTCGGACGCGATGGAGATGGATCAAAGCTTGAATCTGAGTGTGTTGAATCGAGAAGAGATAAGTAATGAAACCACAGGCGGGAATGGAGCTTCGGATGGCAGACGCGTGAGTCTCTCCAAGCAAAAGCTCATGGACGCGCTGCAGAAAAGCTTTCCCGGCATGCGACCCGAACTCCACGCTGCCAAGAACCGCGGAGGAAGAAGGGAGAATCCTAAATAGTATCCGAAGAAAGTGGAGAAGAAAGGAGGAAACGAGGAAACGCACAACAGAACAACAACCAACAAACCAGCCAGCTACGTTCATGCTTTTTCATCTAAATACCTTGCAACGGGAGCTCCGCGCCCGCGTCGGCCATCGCCGGCTCCGGGTGGGCAGGTGCCGCTGGGTCAATGTTGAGCGGCTGCGGGTGCCACGCTGGCACCAGCGAGAGCAGCAAGCCCGTGACAAAGTAGCGGACATCATGCACGAACCCGCGGTCCGCTGAGATTCGCAAGTACCGCGTGATCGACCCCAGCCGTCCTGGTACATTATTCTGGGCGACATTCGGGTTGGCGTTGTTGGCGCCTGGTTCCCCATTAACGTCGGCATTCTCACCTTGCACGCCTCGCGAGCGCTTGAGAATCTCAAACGCTTTTGCAATGATGCCTGTAATATGCCTGTAAAATAAACACCCAAACAACCATTAGTACATTCTTCCTTCCATCACGATTCATCACTCAGTAACGCACAGGTACGCGCCAAACGACATGAGCGCGAGCACAATCAGTCGGTCGGTCGGTGTGTCTTGGCCAATAATGAAGAGCATAAACGTCATCTTCATGGCGAGGCGAATGTCAAACAGCGGCATAATCTCTCGGAACGCCTGCACAATGGGGCCACGCTCGCGCGGTTCCATAACGACAGGGACCTCGGCCGGTGGAGGCACAGGGGCACCGGGCACAGGGGCACCGGGCACGGGGAACCCACCAAAATCTTGAGCCACCGCATGGCCATGGTGGCCGTACGCTGGCGCATGGTGGGGCATGCCGTAGGCGTGAGCGAAGTGGTGGCCGTACGGCGGGAACATAGGCTGCGCTTGCGGTGGCGCAGCAGCAGCTGATCCTGCCTGGGCGTGGTGCGCCTGGAGCTGCTGCAGGTACTGGATTTGCGATAGAATCATCGCCTGTTGCTGCATCATGATGGCCTGTGTGTAAAAGTGGTGGTGGTGGTTTCCATGGTGTGGCACAGCCGGAGCCGGTGCCGCTGCCGCTGCCGTGGCGGGCGTTGCACCAAAGAACCCCACAGTCGGAAAACCAGGCGCAGCATGCGGAAGCGGCGCCGGGAGCGGAGTCGCCGGGGTCGCACCAACAGTCGCTGACAACGGTGACGGGTCCACCACTGTTGGCGCAGGAGAAGCCACAGTCGGCTGTTCCACGGCTGGCTGCATTCGCGCGACGGGCGTCGGCGGTCGGCTTCGGGGCGCACTCGAGCGCACCATCAAGTGAAATACAAACGGCGCCGTGCTCTCGCCACCTGCCGCGTCGCCGCTTTGCGTACTCGTATCCTTGTTCTGGCCGGCCAGCACCTTGGCGAGCGTGTCGTCGTCATCGCAGATCTTGCCGCCAAAGATGAGCTTCTGGTGTCTCGGCTGCGGGTTCCCGGGCAGCGCCGCCGCGATCATTTGCTTGAGCGTGCGCACGCGGAGCGAGTCGACGACGACAAACTGCTGGGTCTCGGCCGGAACGTACACGTTTTTGACCAGAATTTTCACGTCGTTCGTGTTCATCTCGGCCATGACGACAGTGGTGGTGGTGGTGTGTGGGTCTGTTTGCTGTGGAGCGGCGGTGGAGTATGGGGTCGCGTATGGGGCGTTGCTTCGGCTTCTTCGAGAGTCGGCTTTTTCTCTGATGTCATCCCACGCGTCAGCGTAGAAACAGCCGCCCACGATCAGATCTGATGTGGCGGTGTATTATTGGGTTTTATTTGTCATATGTATCTATCTATTGGTTGAAATAAAAAAACCATAATTTTGACCAACCATATGTATCTTGTGCGTACTTTGTAGTAAATACAGCTTGGTGTTTCTCGTAAGTGCGAGATATGGGTACACTTCAAGACTTTTTGTCCCAAGGTCGAAGTCGTGAGAACCCGACTCAAAAGTTTGCCAACCCGAGTTGAACATAAGAGCTGGCAATCTTCCAGTCCGCAACGCTATGGCAATTGCATGTCAGCTCGCGAACGAAGATAGGCGGTTGATGGGAAGAGAGAATGCTGTTGCCGTAAACTGCTGTCGTTGTGAGTTTCTTTCGACAGCGAACGTACCCCGCTCGCTCCTGTACCCGACACTTCTTTTCGCGATGCTGATCTTGGCTGACGCCTGGCAATCCCCGAGTGTCCTTCATTGTGCAAGTGAGTACTGTACACTGTGCAGCAACAAAACACCTCCACAGTCAACAGTCAGTCCGCCGACGATGCGGAAGACACGATCTCGTCACGCGCCGACAGCCAAATCTGTACAGTGCATGTGAAGTTCGCTTTGTTCCAGCATGTCCATCTTTGCAGAACCCAACCAGAACGTTGCCCGTTGAAAATTTCAAATCACAAGGATTCACTGTTCTCCAATTTTGCTCTCTCTTGGCGTGTGTGCTCCTATAACTCGTCTTGGTCTCCGCATGGGGGCACTTCAACTTGGGGAACGACCGTTTTGCCAAATCGGCAACGTCTAGTTACCAGATCGTTCTCCACGCCGGCGGTGTGCGAGGCTGATGTGTGGACGCAGATATAGGTGCGGGAGAAGATGAGTGGCGCCAATGCTTGTTCAGTCATCCTGAGAACAGAGAGTGTTCCGCGTACCGTACAGCATTCCTATCTGGCGCCTGGTTGCAGTCTCGGATTTCGGAGACTGCAACATCAGTCGTACTGAAATGTACAGTACTCATCCGATGAATACCCATTGGAGTCTTGGATGAGGAAGTTGAACACAGAATTTGAACATGCCATTGAGGAAAATGATCCGTCGCAATGCCCAGCATCCTGATCCTGGACCAGACCAAATGTTGAACAGTTGATGAAAGAGGCCACTGTGGAGGTGGAACAAAACTCGTCCGACTCCGAGTCTAAATTTACAGTGCAGCCTCAAGGTGAGTTCAGTGGTGGTCTGTCCATGCGCAGATTTGACACTGGATATGTTCTTCTTTCAGTTAATATGTTTCTCAAATTTGGTTTTCTAGCACAAATATACTGATTCAGAGTCAGAAGGGCACGGTGCGGGTAGGGCTCTGAAATTTTCGTTGGCGGCGTTTTTTGGGTGTAAGCGATGTGCGTGTTTTGTGCGAAGTGGTGATTGGAAAATTTTGCTCTGCATTTGGCTCAGCCCCGCGCAAGAACAAAGCGGTTCCGAGCCTGGGGGCCGGTGGTGCCGTATCGGTGAGCGTCGCGTCGCCACGCTTTTTTCGGTTCTCCTCTTTGTTCTGTGTGCATGGAATACAGTATTTCGACCAGCACGGAGGACAAGAACACGACGAGCACGCCGCCACAAACGCGCCTCCGCGGGAACAGGTTTTTTTTCTGTGATTCTCTGTGGGCACAACCAAAATTCGGGAGGGAAATCCAATTTTTTTTCTCCGCCACGGCAAAAAAAGCAAACCACCATGCGTCGCGTCTCGCTAAACGCCATGGCGCCCCACACCAGCGTCGCGCTGCCGGCCGCGCCCGTCACGCACTCGCATTCCCACCACTCGATGGTCACGACAAGCGGCGCCAAGCGGCCGCGCACGGCCACGGCGCAGGCCGACGCGCTCGTGCACCACAGCCAGAACGCGAGCCACGTGCCGCCCGCGCTTCCACCGCCACCGCCGCCAGTGTCGTCGGGGAAAGACCAGGTTGTCGTGGGCATCACGGCGGCCACGGGCGATGAACTCGAGGACTGGAGCGAAGACTTTGAGGCCCACACACCGCGCGCCCATGCGCGGAGCGAGATTGAGGACGCGACCGTGATGATGAGCGGCAGTGGCAATGGCAGTGGCCGCAACAGCGAATGGGCAAGCGACCGCGACGGCAGCGAAAGTAGCAGTTTGCGCGAAAGCAGCGGTGGACTGTCGGCGCGCATGCTGCGCGGGTTCCCGCGGTCGTCGTCGCTGTTCCACAAGTCGTCGCGGCGATCGTGGGGCCAGCGCCAGCGCCAGCACAGCTTTGACGCGGCCGGAAATGGAAGCAGTGACAAGCCCACAGCGCTGAGCAGCGAACGCGCGTCGCGCCACAGCCACCGGATACGACGCAGCAGTAATGACGCGGCCGACGAGTCGTCGCGGCGGTCGTCGTCGACGCTTGGGCTCTCGACCTCGTCGTCACTGTCGCAGCTGGCATTGCCCGACGGACCTGGCCTCACGCTCAGAGACTTGCGGGACGAAATGATTGTCGATAATGACGATGATGAAGAATTGGAGGAATTGCCTTTTGTCGATGAAAACGGCCACACCAACGGCCACGCCAAGGTACTGCACGGCAAGACGGTATCACCAGAAGAAGACTTACTTGACGCCAAGAACGAAGAAAGCGGCCATGAACGGAGTTTTTTTGACGTTGCGGTCCAGGCGCTGGCGGAAGAGGAAGACGAGGACGAAGAAGTAGGTCTGGTGGGCGAGGCACGAGAAGAAGACGAAGACGAGGAAGAAGAGGACGATGACGAAGACTGGGACGTCGAGTTTGGATTCGCGGACGGGCCGGACGATGACCAGGACGATCTCAAGCCGGGCAGCAGCAGTGTTGTGGATTCGAACCGCCGGCGCGCCGACAACTTCAATATCTTCTTGCGCGGGTTCCACGACATGATGGCCGGCGACGAGTTTATGGACGACGACGAAGACCTGAGTCGCTCGCGGAAAGGACGCCTCGTGTCGGAGGAGTCGTTGTTCAAGCGGCGACGCAGCGATGTCCCACCGAACAGCACGACGAGTATCGACGGCAATGCTATGGAAACAGGATTGCGGCTCAGTCTGTCGTCGCTGCCCGACGCCTCGACCGAGTACTCGCTCGTGGACAAGTATCGTCTTTTGGATGTCGCTTGCTCGTCTTCGTACGCGGTCCGGATTGAGCGATATCCCAAGCCGTGTACGACTTACAGCAACCTGGAGCGAAGCGCAGCGACCGCGTCCCAGTTTCCTGCGTTCTCGGACAACAAGCTCGAGCAGTGGCTCGCGACTGTTGTGCGATCCAAGTGCGAAGGCATTGATGCGTTGATGACCCAAGCGCAGGCCAACACGCCCAACCCACGCAACCAAAAGAACCACCAGTTTCGCACGCTTGTGTCGCTTCCCTTTGGCAAGCGGTTTGTGGACAAGTGCTTCAAGCAGATTTCGGTGTACCGCTTTTACGGCGAAGACAAGTCGAACCGCGAACTCATTCGCGTGTTTTTCGAGAAGCTTGCGACCGCCGGCATTGCTGATGAACAGTGGTCCTCCAAGTTGGCGCCGGCCGACTTGGCGTACATTGCTGGCATTGTAATGGAAGTGCTTCAAGAAGCGGCGCGGATGTACGGTCCCGTGTCAGCGTCGGGCGTGATGACACCGCCGCCACACTCGAGTATGCCGGCGGCAAGCCGCACTAATGGCGCCACAGCGTTTTGGATGCGGCAGTTCCAGACCATCTTGACGATCTGCGTGGACGCGTTCCCGACGTACCGGCATTTGGTCGCACTAATTGAGCTCCGCTTTGTGTGCCACCACTTGGTGGGTCTTGCCAACAGCGAGCTCAGCTACGCTTGGCAAGTCTGCAACCAGTATCCGCAATGCGGCGCGACAATGCATGGGGAGCCCATCGCGGGCGAGTCGGCTCCGATCATTGCCAACGAGATTCTGCAGCACTACGGTGCATTGTTGACGGCATTGCAAGCGGATGTGGATGCGGTCCAAGCCAGCGAGCCCGTCGAGCCAGCTACGGAACGTGTCGCGGATGCGGTTCTCCCCTCCAGGTTCTGCACGTCGACGAACTCGCATTGTCTGATGGCACTTGCTGTGTGTGACATCCAGACTGTCTACAGCAGTCGAAGCGCGCTCGCCGAGACGATGATTCCAGAACTACTAGAGCTATTCGAGTTTGACGACGATGACGCGATGCTGTCGTTCCACGCTGGAGACCATGCGTTCGCGCGGGACTCGCCCCACGACGAAGAGGAAGAAGAAGACGAGGTGTCGATTGCGAGCCTGCTCAAGACGTCTGGTGTGGGCCGTCGACGCTTGCTCGAGGATACGCTATACCCGGCCGTTGACATGTTCCAGGAGCCTCTCGTGAAAGCCCGATGTGCGTCTGTCATGAGCAGTATGCACACTGCCGCTGCGACCAACGCCGTGTCCGGTATGAGCCCGCATGCTCATATGAAGCAGGCCGAGAGCTTGGCGTACGAGGCATTACGGATTCTGGAGTGGCAAACCACGCGTCGGCTAGAAGACATTTTGCCGCGTCCTGATAGCGACGAAAGTCAGCAGCGTGAGCCCGTGTCCAGTGTGTTTGCGAACGATGGTTTGCTATCCGATCTCGGTCGTGAAATCCTCGAGAGTCTTGGTAACGTGCTCGTCAAGAACCAGAAGTATCGATACGGCATCTTGTGTCTGGAAGCTGCGACCACTGTGTACAGTCTGTTGAACCAAGGACGAAACCACGAACGCGTCGACCGGCTCATGTGCACGCTGACGACGCAGGCCGACGACATCAAGCGCGCGCTTCCACTCCACGAAAAGGTCGCGAGCTCGTGCCTGCGGCAGGGCAACACGAACGAGTACGTCTTTTTGACGCAGACACTGACCAACATGTGGCTTGGCGAGGGCAAGTTTTCGCGCGCCGAAGACTTTCTCACGTCGGCGTTCCACTTTTTGCGGGACCAGACGAGTCTGCTGCCGCCGTTTTTCCTGTCGTCGCTTGCCGAGGGCCATTCGGGCAGTGATTCGTTGTCCAACTCGAGCCGCAGCGGCTCGTCGGCGGCGACCGCGGGTAGTTCAGTGTCGTCGTCGAGCGGTTCGTTTGTCTATCCTGGCGGCCGCGGCAACACGAGTGAGGTGGATCTGTGGCTCAACCACGACATTACGCTGCATCTGCTGTTGCGTGATTTGTATCGAGCGAGTGGGCGCTTCATCGAGGCCATGCGCGTGCTGGAATACCTGCTCAACTATAGCGTGCGATTGCCTCGTGGTAAGCGCACGCAGCTACGCATGCTGCTCGCAGAAGACTCGCTCCAGCAGCGCGTGCTGGACACGTCGCGGTACATGTTCCACCTGGTGGACCAGGAAGCTAACTACTTTTGCGACCGGCTCATGCAAAGCACGCTTGGCGGGGTCGTGGGCGGTGGTGGTGGGGGAGCCAACAACAACAGCAGCGGTGGATTTGGTAGCAGCAATGGCGGCACCGGAGGAAGCAGCAGTGGCGGACGAAGCATGGGCGGCATGGGCAGCGAGTCGCGGTTCTGTTTCGACATGGTGCAGACCACCCGCTACATTATGGCGCGGGCCAAGTTGTACCTTCAGCTGGGCGAGTTGCGCCATGCGTACACGTGGCTTTCGTTGGCGCACATTAAGAACGAGCGTGAAAGTGTGCGCACCAAGGCGAAGATGCACATGCTGGACGGACGCATTCTGGTCGAACTGCTGAGGCGTCAGCACGAGCAGCGCCTGCTCCCAGAGAAGATCAGCTGTGCGAACGAGCTCCTCCAGCATCGAGGGGCGGCTTTGTCCTCTGTCGAAGAGACGCTCAAGGCATTCACGTCGTCGGTCTATGCACTGGGCAAGGAAGAACGAAAGAAATTTGAAGCGCGGCTCTCTGAGTTTGGCGGTGCGGTCGATAACGCCGACAAGTGTCTGGCGCTGGGCGTGCAGGCCTATTGGGCGGCCTACGACCATTACCAGACGCTGGATGATCGCCACCATCAACTCAAGGCCTCACTTGGCGTTATTCAATGTCAACTCGTGCCGATTGAGCGCTCTTTTTTTGCGCTTGGAAGCAGCACGAGCGACGAGGAGCTGATGAAGGTACTTGGCGCGTGTGCGGTCGTGCGTCATCGAAACTCGACTTTTGTGGGGACGACGAAAGACGGCGAGGCATCAACGGGAGACCAGCAGGCCGATGACCAGTCGGGGGACGACGAAACGACGATTGAAGGCGTTCGAACGACTCTCCAGGATTGCCAAAGGCTGCTGCGTCAGGCGCTGAGCTTGTGCGAACAACTCGCAGAGCCGTCGTCGTACTTTCAGACGCTCGTCTACTGTGCGCAGACGTGGACGTGGCTCGAGCGGCTAGCGCCGTACAAGGGCGAGCGACCCATCAAGGAAGCCGCTTCGTTCTGGGAGGAGGCAGTCAAAGTGATGAAAGCCGTGTATTTCCGCCGGGTGGCGTTCGAGTACGATCCCCGCAATCGCCAATCGATCCAGCAGGTCGCGCGGTCCGGCGGCGCGCACGGGCCGTCCCTGGGTGGGGACAGCACCACATTTTCGCTCGTGCCGATTCTCAACTTTCGCGAGAGTTTCATTCTTCGCCTGGAAACGGTGACGCTCCAGCTCATCACGACGGCGTGTCAGTTGCAGCAGTTTGACCGTGTCCCCGAGTATGTCGAGGACATGCTCGTGCTCCACATGGACGAGTTGCTCAGCGCGCGCATGTGTCTCAACGGCATTGCGCATCAGCTCCGCTCGTTCCGGTCGCAGCAGCTCCACCAGACGATCGTGCGGCAGATTCCACTCTATTCGATTCCGGGGCCGACGGCCTATGCATCCACGATGACGCCTGCCGGGAAATCAACCGGCATTGATATCGCTGTGCCACAGAATCCACGAGCCGCGTTCTCGTCGAATAGTCTGCCGGGTGTGCTCCCATCATCGTCCCACGTGAAGCGAAAGGGCCACAAGAAGAACCAGTCAATGTCGTCAATCTCGGAGCTGCTCACGTCGTCGAGTGGAGCGCAACCCACAACGTCGTCCTTCCACGATCTCTCACTGTCGTTTGTGTCCGCGAGTGGTCGAAGCACGGCACTCAGCGGTGGTGCGACGCCGCGCACAGGACTGGCATCGCTCAGCGATCGATCGTCGGCGGCAAGTTTTGTCCAGAAGAGTTATTGCACCTCGGCTGAGTCGTCCGGGGTGAATACTCGAAGCCCAGTCAGCAGTGGCCACGACAACGGCTCGGCACCGTCTCGAGAACGGTCCCGTTCGGCGCCGCACGCGAACTCTCCGCTTGGCGCCAGTGTCAGCTCGCGCTCTCCATCGAGCGAGGTGTTGTCTCCCGTCCACGAAAGTAATGGAACAAACAAAGCGGCTTCGGCTGCTGGTGCAGGGCCCGTGCGCGTCGTTGATCTCAAGGATGTGCGGTTGTGGTCAGCATCGTTTGAGGACAAGATGGCGGTAGACAACTTTACCAACACGAACGGCACGAACAGCAGTACGGCCATCGGCATTTACGACTTTGACGACGTCCAGTCGGAGCAGCTCTGGTGGATTTTCAACGCGTGGCGTACCTCCAAGGAAAGCTACATCTCAGGCAAGACGGACGTCGCGGCGTTTCGCCACCAAAACTTGAAGACGCTGCGCACGCTGCTGGACGCGTTTGACCCGCAACAGGTCGCAGTGCTGTGCACGGGCAAGGACAAGGCATCGGGCGGCACGATGGTGGGCTTTGACGTGGCCCATATCCACGCGCATACGTTCATTGAAGACCGAGGGTTCGTGCTGTGCATGGGCTACGATGGCCAGTCCACAGCTGGCAGGACGTCGGCGCTGTCCGCAATGGATACACGGCGTCACCATAACCATTCGCGCTTGGAGTTCAAGGTGTTCAAGTCGATCCCGGACAAGCCGTCGACCTGGCGACTCGAGATCCCGCGGGCCGACTGGTATTTATCGCAGGACCGGTTCTTTGACGGGCCGACGTTGTTGTCCAGTGGCGACGCTGTGCTGCGCACGCTCAAATTGTTTGGCGCCAAGCTGCTGTTCAAGATCTTGGGCGCTTTGTTGCTCGAGAATTCGCTCGTTGTCGTGGGCTCGTCGTTCCCGTTGATCAAGGAGGTCATGTTTTGCCTGCTCAAGCTGCTGCGCCCGTTCCGGTGGCAGCACACGTTCCTACCGTTTCTTCCGATCCCGTCGTGGCGGTTCCTCGCCGACTCGCTGAACCGCCACGTGCAGTCGCAGCTCGTGCTGTCGCGTCCTAAGGCGGACTGGCGCTGGGGCTCGCCACGGCAGACGACGGCGTCGACGTCGACGCGAAGCCACAGCAGCCACAGCAACGGCAGCAGCTCGCAACGTCAGGCAGTGGCCTCACCGTCGCTTCCGCTCGAAGACGAGCCGCCATTTCTCATTGGCACAATGGCCGAGACGTGGCACACGTGCGTGCAGCGGTTAAAGACGTCGTCGATCGACGAGCGGTCCATTCCGGCGTACGTCAATGTACTGAACCTGGACGACGTGGCGTCGTTCACGTCGGCCAAGAGCAGTCGCAGTGCCGTCGAGTTTCCGCGCAAGTTGCGCAAGCAGTTTATCGAACGCTTTGACAAGGTCGTCAAGTACCGCCGCAAGATCCAGGAAAAGGCAATGGCGACGGTCTCGTCGTCTCGCCATCGCGCGTCGACGACGACGACGACCACGATGACGGCGCGGACGGGTGGAGGTGTGATTCCAGGGCCGGCGCCGTCGTCCTCAACGTCTTCGTTCTCGATTCGCACGAGCTTTTCGCAGCACACGAGCTTCCAGACGGCGAGCAGTCCATCTACAAAGTCGAAAGAAGCGACCATGGCCGCCGCCGCCGCAGAGGACGATCGCGTTGTGTACGACGCTGAGTGTGCCGCGGCGTTTGTCACGGGGCTCCACGATGTGTACGAGCGCCTGACGACGCTCAGCGCCGAGCGCGCCAAGAAAATGCAGGGCAAGAAGAAGCACTCGAAGCGCCACGACTTCAAGGCGTGGTTTTCGTCGACCCACGAGTTTGATGCGTACGTGGACAAGTTTCTCGACACGGCCGTGTACCAGCGGTACGAAAGCGACCGCGTGTCGGGCTCTGCGATGCAAATGACGACCGACTCGAGCGTGATCCTCTCGCGGTCGAGCAGCACAACGTTCAATCCAAATGGGCCCGGCGGTGGCGCGCCACGCTCGGGCAAGCACAGTGGTGGGGGTAGTGGCCTACCCATCACCTCTACGTCGACACGGGGGCTGCTCAGCAGCGCGTCGCTCGCGCGAAGCTTTGGCAGCGTGAGCAGCAACAGCAGCTTTAACGGCCAGTCGTCGACCCACCACCAACTGTAGTACAGTAATCGTATTGTCCAAGGGCTTGTGTTCCCGTACATCGTCGTGCAGTGGAAAAGAAATCACATACAAGTATTTATGAATGCAAACACGGACACAAGTTCCAAACGCAGCGTTTACGGGCACAGTGAAGAAAGCGAGTGGATGGGTAAGTCCGCGATCTCTTCTCTCGCCTTGGCCTTGGCGTGGAGTTGCTGTGTGTTCTCACGTTCATAATACTAGTATTAGTTTCTGTCAGTCAAAAGTGGAAGCCGCGTCCACGCACCTGGTCGACGCGGTACGCGACCGAGGCCTTGCCGGCCTGGACGGCCCATTGCAGCGGCGTCTTCTTGTGCTTGTCCGTGAGCGCCCACTGGGCGCCGTGGTCGAGCAGCAGCCAGATCATGGGCTCGTCGCCGGCCTTGCACGCGAGATGGAGCGGCGTGTACCAGCCCCAGGCCGCGCGGGCGTTGGGCGTCGCACCGCTTGTCAACAGCAGCTTGGCCATCTCTACATCCCCCCGGGCGACGGCGCGATGCAGCGGACCCACACCGGACTGTGGATCAAGAAATCAGTTATTGAGTCATGGCTACATTTTAGCGGAGACCTGACCCATCGCACGCGGTGGAGAAGCGCCGGCGTCTCATGGAGACAGGCTTTGACGGCGTCGAAGTCGCCTCGGCTCACGAGCAGACAGAGATCCACGGCGTCCGGCGTCTCGTCCTTTGTAGTAGTAGCAGGGCGCATTCTTGTGCCGTCACGTCTCTGTAGGACCCTTCGGTTCAATGGAAAAAGGAGAGGGACGTCATGGATCATCCATGATGGATGTTGGGAAAAACGAGCGGGCTCTTGGATTATAATTCCAATTGTCATAATTAGAAACCGCTCTCTACTGAGATTCTACTGGTCTCTCTCTCTCTCTAACTAGTACACCGACTGGTTGGTGAACCAGGCGTGGTTGACGAGCTGCTCGAGCGTGATGCGCTCGCTCGGATCGGCGGCCACGAGCTGCGCGAGCAGCTCCTGCGCTTCCGGCGACACGTTGCGGCCACCGAGCTGGCGTTCCATGTGGGTCCAGTCGAGCGCCAGCGAGTCGTGCATCTGGAGCGGACGCCGCGCGGCCTGGGCCTTGGCATACGGGTGCTGGCCCACGAGCAGCTGGAAGAGCAGAATGCCCAGGCTAAACACATCGGCCGCGGGCGTCGGTGCCGCGTCGACCTGGAGGATCCGCTCGGGCGCGATGTAACCGGGCGTGCCGACCATCATCGTGGGGCCCTTGCCCGCGGCCGCGTGCTTGTCGAAGGCGCCGCCAAAGTCAATGACGCACACGTCGCGCGCGTGGTCCGTGACGAGCACGTTCTCGAGCTTGAGATCGCAGTGGACCACACCGTTCGCATGGAGCACCACGAGCGTCTTGGCAATCTGCTGGACGACGCGGCGCGCTTCACTCTCGTGCATGGACTTGCGGGTCCCGCTCGATAAGTAGGCGAGCAGCGTCTTGCCGGCGTGGCGCGGCATGATGATCTGTACGTCCTGGGCCGTCTCGACGACGCGGTACTGGTCCAAAGACGCCAGCAGAGGGTGCAGCTTACGCAGTAGCGTGACCTCGGCAACGTCCTCGACGCGCTTGCCCACGTGGGTCTTGACAATGCACTCGGTCTTGGTGCCCGTGCGGCGAGCGACGACCACGCGTGAGGCCACGTCCTGCGTGAGACAGGCAACGTCCTCATGGTCGCGTCGCCACGTCGCTTGCGTCAGCACGTCGCCCACGAGCCGGCGCCAGATCGCGGCGTCGGCCGACGTCGCAAAGCGGAGCTTGAGCCGCAGCGAGCTGTTCGACGAGCTCTTGAGCTTGAGTTGGTCCTGAGATTGTTCCACGATCGTGTCCGTTGGGAGAACAAACTTGGTGGTTGAAGCGGTTGTAGAGCAAAACACGGTCAAGAACGGTTCTGGTGCGGCTGTCGTCGTGAGCTGAATGTTCTTGCGCTCGGCGCGCGGCAGCCGCCACGACGATCCGACGCTGACGTAGACGTTGCGCGCGACATACTGGAACCGCAAAATCGGCAGATCGGAAATAGGAGTGGAGAACGGCTTGGCGGGAACCGATTTGCGTGTGGCCGCAGAGAGCACTTTGACGGGCGACCGCGCGGACGGTGTGGCCGCAGTCGTTGTGGACGTGGGCTTGGTCGGAGTGGCCACACTTGTGGACGCGATGCGGAACGAGTGGCGGCGCAGGTCCGCGGCCATCTTGCGGGTCGACGGGGACGGCCCCGAGGGCGTGGGCATGGGCAGCGTCAGTGTGGCCGTTGTGGGTGGCCGCAGCGGCGTGCGGACAAGTTGCTGCGTGTGGCGGTGGTCGGCCATTGTAGAAGTGAGTGGGGGTTTGCTGCGCAGCGTAGAAGTGGAAATGGAGTGGCGGCGGCGGCCAACCGTGAGTCGCGTGGCAACCGGAAAATGAGGCAGAGTGGAGCAGACAGCGTCGTCGTCACGAACAATGGGGGACGACAGCGGTGCCAGCATCGTGTAAGGTCGTGGTGGTAAAGTGTTCGACGCACTGGGTAGAGAGTGAGAGTGTACTGTACCCTCTTTCCGTGGCCCGTCTCGTGTCCCGGAATCCTAACGTCGCTTCTTTGTGGATCGTCCTACCAGAGACACCCCCAAACACAGACGACGGTGCGGGAACAAATGTTGGCTCAGAATTTCGATTGTCGCAAACAGACCCACAGTTGGGTTCGCGTATGTTGGCGTGGGTGCTGCGGCGCCGATTCGGAAATGCACTGCGCAAAGGGACGCAAGGATCGGCCGCAAAAAGCAATATTTAGAAGCCCAGCATGGACGCACGGGTGGCCAGCATCCAAATATGTTGTGCTCGCACGGCATGCTCTCGGTACAGCTTGCACCCACCTGACTTGACCCAGGGGCGCTGGTTCTGTGCAAGTTCTTTTGATTCGACTCGGGTCAATACATTGGACAGCGAAGCGGCACGCAGTGGGGCGTTTCGAATGTTATGTGGTGGCGTTTCTTTCCTGCGGTTATATTCAGGAGTTGGTTTCGAATCTCCAACTTGAATATGGTCCGGTCCACAAATTTGGTTCAAATTGCCCAAGAAAGTCATGTGTCCGTTTTGTGGGTTCTGCACATATTTGTTTTTTGCTGACTCTCGGTCCGTATGATAGATGCTACTGTAGTACAGTATGTATGGCAGGCCACAAGAGGTTAGTTACGCTACGCGCGGCTGGAAATCTTGGAGGAGTTTTGCGACAACGACCCAGTTGGTCCTCACATCAGGCGTCGTATGGTCAGATGGAGCCAAGCGCGTTCTTCCAACATTTTCATTTTGGATCTGAAACGCCCACAGAGTGAACAGTCACTCCAGATGGCCACGCGGCCTCTGCGCATATCATGCCTTTTTTCGACGCGAGTTTCCAGAATCACGAGAGATCTTTGGGAGATCATTGCGTACCGGTATCCGGATACCGTATTAGCTTTTCGTGTGGAACTTACGAATAGTTGATAGCTGCTGCTGGAGTCCAGCAGCAAGACGGAGACATCTCTACTGTACATACTGTACATAAGTAGAATACGGTACTGTACAGTACTGCCTCCAATGTTGAACGGATAGCGCTGATCCACTTTACAGTACACCGTATCTACTGTCCTGCTTGGGCCAGTCCGACCATCGATGGGTCGACGACGACCAAGTCGTACCCCAGATCAAACCACGTCGTACCTTGATAAAAATGAACATGACAAGGCGGCATCTATTTTAATAGATGCCGTACGGTATTAATAATAATTCCACAGTATTCTAATACTGTGGAATTATTAATACGTTAAAACGGATGGAACGTGCAACCGACTGAGAAGCTCCATCCCCCATGGAGCTTGCCGATACTGAGCGGATTAGGTCAGTTGGTGACTTTGATTCATGGCGCGATTATTTCACGGGTGGATTCAGGGTGGGATACGGCGAGCGGCACGGGCGGAAAGACGTTGTGAAGTGTCAAGTTCTGTGTCACGAAGATCGCCATGCACGCGATTGGCCAATTCGTCTGTGTCCACAGACATTGAAAATGAAGAAACAGGGCTGCGTCAGTCAATTTGCGCCGTGTGACGTGGCCCTCCTCACACGTCACACATGGCGCAAATTCAGGTGTCGTGCGAGCATGCACGCCAGCCACACACGTCTCAGATACATGTACGAGGAGTGTGCGTGATGTGATCAAGACTGTTGGTGACCACGGCTGATTCCCTCGCTTTAGCGAAGAGCAACGCGTAGTGACTGTCGCCATTCCCAATATTACGTTTGATTGGATGAAATATGTTCTGAACATTTTGATTGGATGAAAGGTATGCTTCCACGTTTTTAGTCACCTTCTGGCCGCTTCTTTGACACATTCAATTTGACGGTCAAAATACTGACCGCAAGAAACGACAAAAAAGGAAGAGACGGGAAAAGTGGCGAGATAGAGAGATAGACAAAGAGCGGCGATGGTGTACTCGTCGGCGACATTGGCGGCCAGCATCGCGTCGGCGGCGGCCGTAGGTGTTGCGCTCGGTGCGTATCTCGTGACAAGAGGCGCACACAAGGGCGACGCAGGCGCGCTGCGCGAGATCGCGTGCTGGTTTTGTGGCGGCGCCCCGCGGAAGCATGCGCGGCTGCCCAAGCGCTTGATTCTCGTGCGCCACGGCCAGTCCGAGGGCAATATCGACCCGCTGTTGTACTGCACTGTGCCCGACAATGCCATGCACTTGACGCAGCTGGGCTTCCAGCAGGCCGTGGCCGCGGGCAACTGCATAAAAAAAATCATTGGCAACGAAACCGCGGTACGTTTCTCTCATTGCTGAACCCTTGGCATCGTACGTGGTCTTGACGGACTTTGTCCGCGACATGGCTGCGTTCTCATCTATGGTTTCGTTGTAGCGCTATATTGTGTCTCCGTACATCCGTACTATCGAAACCTTCCAAGGAATCATCAGGGCCTGGGGCCACAAGTGTGAGGAGGTCCCATGGAGCGAAGAGCCACGGATCCGTGAACAGGATTTCGGCAATTTCCAGGAGCCAGTCAAGATCCGTGAATGCAAGGCGCAACGTCGGCGCTTTGGGTCATTCTTCTATCGTTTCCCCAGCGGCGAATCACCGGCAGACGTGTACGATCGCATTTCGTCGTTCCTCGAGTCGCTGTACCGCATGTTTGAAAAGACGACCGAAGACAATTACGTGCTGGTCACGCACGGCGTCGCGATCCGCGTGATCCTCACACGGTATTTCAAGTACCGTATCGCCGAGTTCGAGCAACTCGACAACTTCCACAACGGTGAACTTGTCGTGCTCGAACTTGACGAAGAACACGGTCGCTACACGTTGGGCAAGGTCGTCAACAATGTCGTCACGATGGACGATAATGGCGTCGTCTTGTCGACCCTCACGAAAGAGTACTCGGCGCTCCGTGTCCACAGCATGGAGGCGCTCCAGTCGACGCTCGCACCGTACCCGACGTCACCTGTGAACCACTTTCGCCGCGCGTCGTCGGCGGCAATGTTCCCTCCCGAGATGGCCGAGGCGACGAACGGCTTTGCGCGCAAGACCATTGGAGGTAATGGCGAACAGGCGTCCATTCCTGAAGACGAGGAAGTACACGACACCGGTTTTGCCATCTAATTTCCATCCACGTCGTAATATCGGAGATTTCTTCACCAGAAAGGACACCATCGAGAGCTCATGGGAGGACAACGACGACGCTTCTATCCGATACGATGTGAGCAGCATTTCCCCCGTCACATGTGCAATGTCACTAAACAGAAAGTCAGTAAAAGGGGATGCTCGCTCAATTTTGGTGTGTCCGACCACAACTTTCGAGTCATCATGTTAGCCGGTATGATTGGTCGAAATACATGCGTCTTGTGTTTTGATTGGTCATACAGATTTGCCTAGCCCCTGATTGTACGTGCACCACATCAATTGCGGATCAGTGCGTGGGTTTTCCTCGACCACAGACAACAGTGAAGAAACGCACCTCGCTTCATCACCACCAGAGATCTACGGTATGCTGCGTGCCTCGCGTCGCTCGCTAGCACGCGCTGCGCTGGCTGGTGGCCGTCGTCGTCATGCCGCCTCGCCACTCTCGACAGCAGCCGAAGCCATCGCGCCGAAAGCGCTTCTCCAGGACGATGAGAAGTGGATCCGTTTGATGCAGAAGACGAGCCAACTCGAATCCAGAGTGCTGCTGCCACTTAACGAGCGGATCCTCGGCCCGCTGGACCGCAAGCACAAGGAAGAGAAGCTTCCGTCGCTGCCGTTTGTGTTTCTGTTGGGGAACCACTCGTCGGGCAAGTCGACTTTTATCAACTATCTGCTCCAGCGCGAAGTGCAGTCCACGGGCGTCGCGCCCACGGACGATGGGTTTACGATCATCGCGCCGGGCACAGAAGACATTGACCAGGACGGACCTGCGCTTGTGGGCGATCCAGATCTCGGCTTCTCTGGACTGCGCAGCTTTGGACCGGCACTGATCCAGCGCACGCAGCTCAAAGTGCGCCACGGCATCCATGCCAACTTTATGATGGTCGACTCGCCCGGCATGATTGACAGCCCCAGGAGTCTCCACGCGGCGCCCAGTTACTACAGCGTACCAGAGTCACTGCGAAATGGGAACAATGCCTTCCCAGATGCCTATGGGCGTGGTGGTAGCGGTGGCGGCGGCAGTGCGCTCACGTACCGTGGCACGGGCCAGAGCTCGGACCGTGGGTACGAGTTCCCGGACGTTGTGCGATGGTACGCCGAGCGCGCCGATGTGATCTTGTTGTTCTTTGACCCGGACAAGCCCGGTACGACTGGTGAAACGCTCTCAATCCTCACGAGCTCGCTCGTCGGTATGGACCATAAGCTCCACATTGTGCTCAACAAGGTCGACCAGTTTCGTAAGATCCATGACTTTGCGCGCGCGTACGGCTCGCTCTGCTGGAACCTGTCCAAGGTCATTCCGCTCAAGGACCTGCCGCGTATTTATACGATGTGCGTCCCCGTCAAGCACACACAGGCCGGCCAGCCCACGACAGAGAGCGGACTGGGCACGTCGCTCAAAGACCTCGATGCCATGCGTGAAGAAGTCGTGAACGAAGTGCTTCGTGCACCGGAGCGCCGCGTCGACAATTTGATTACGAATCTGTACGACTCGTCCCGCATGCTGCAGATGCATGCATCGATTTTCGAGGACATTCGCCAGCGGTACAGCAGCGAAAAGTGGCGTCGCCTGGCGCTGGTCGCGTCGGCGTTAATTGGCGGTAACGCACTCGCCGGCGCTGCGATTTTTAGTGGCGCGCCCGTGGAATTTGCCGGCGCGACTTCGGTGCTGTCGTTTCTGCTGTCGTCGGGGCTCGTGTGGAACAACTCCAAGATGATGAACCAACTGCAGCAAGATTTGCTGCGAGAGGACGCATTGACGGACCAGTTTCGCCGCCGCTACGGACGCCAGCTCGCCGAGGGAGACGAGTACGTGCTGTCACTGTGGAAGCGCGTACTGCCGGCACTGCAAGTCTCGATGCACACGTTGGGCTTTAACAACATGCCCAAGCTCAAGACCTCGGAGCTGGACGCGATCGAAAGTATTCTGACCAAGGAGATCCCCGAACTGCGTCGCCAGAGCGCGCCGACCGAGACGAGCTTGGCCCACAAGGTCGCTAAGATGTTCCGCAATTAAGAGGCTCGCACTTTGGTCTCATATGAAGAAAGCATCGCCATATCAAAGCTGGCATATCGCGTGGTATGGTAGTACGGTTTTCTTAAGACAGTTTCTACCAGTCGTGTTCTGGTATGATTGCTGTTATCTTCACATCGCCCTCACTATGGGAGGCACCGCAGCTCGCGGTGTGTGCAACTTCGTGAGATCTCCTCTAGCTCACGTAATCGTACAAGTAGCTGCTGAGTCCGTAGCGAATGTAGAACGCAGCGGCGCAGCACACGACCTGGAAGAGCAGCAGCGCCTGCACGAGACGGTTCTCGCGCATGGGCCCAAAGATCACAAGGAAGAGATTGATGACCGTATAGTTGGACCGCGTCGAGTCGGGCGTGATGGTCGACGGCTCGAGCAGTCCAGTCTTGGCATTAAACTTTGGAAGCCGGTGGCGCGGACACGGCACAATCTTGAAGAGTTGCGGGATCGAGTAGAGAAAGTTTAGCACTTGCGGCGCGAAAAAGAGCAGCAGCGTCTTGCTGAAATGGCCCAAAATGCCCACGACGGCAAACGTCATGCCGGCGTAATAGCAGAACGTGTCTCCGACAAAGACCCGTGACGGGTAGGCATTGTGTCGGAGCAGCCCAAGCGTCGTCGCGAGGTACGGCAGCATGAAGAGCAGCGACAGGTAGTGGCAGTGCTCATTGTCGTGGCCGCGCAAAATCTGGACGACGTTTTGCACGACGACTGCGCCGGCGATCACAAACGACTGGCCGGCCTCGAGTCCATTCACACCCGCGTAAATGTTGATGGCGTTCGTGCAAAACACGGCCATCATGCCCATGTACACATAGTACACGACGCCCAATTCGACGACTTCGCCGCCGTCGCTGATCGAGATGATCGGGTTGATGAGGTCGTGGAGAAGCGTCTCCTTGCTAAAGAGAAATCGCACGGGCTTGGGCAGCACGACGGCCGTGAGCCCCGGGTAGTTGAGCAGCAAGGGCAGCGATGCGAGCGGCGGGTACACGAGCTTGTGGCGCCAGCGCAAGTCGGTGAGATCGTCACAGAAGCCCAGCACAATCATGGAGAGAATCGAAGCGATGCCCCACAGCATCATACGCTACAAATCAACCACCATAAGTAAGAGATTTCGTGCAGCCAGACGCGAAGAGCTACGTGTGGATACCTTCACGTCGGCATTGTCGACGATCGTAAACACAGTCACGAGCAGCGCCACCACGTAGACGAGACCGGATACGGTACCCAGTGCTTCGGGACTGCAAGAAAATACCCAGAGAATTAGTCATTAATACCATCTATCGCTTCCCCCATGAGAGCAATCACGAACATGGGAATGTCGCCCGCGGGCGTGCCGCGCTTGCAGAGATCTTTGCCCGTGAGTTTTCCCGGCATACGCCGTCCGACTATGGGGATCAGTAGTGCTGCCGCTGCATAGCTCACGACGCAAATCGCTGCGAGCGGCGCCAGCGCCGCCGACAAGTCGATCGGGGTCTCCATCGTCGTCGTATTGGGATAAATCTTTCGAGTGGGAAACGTGGAGCAGTTCCACGTATGCGAACTTAACGACAGAAGTCATCCCTCGAACTTACCGCATGGGTTACATACGAACTTATCGCAACGCAATAAGGGTTACGGTCGAACTTAGTGGTCGTTACGTTCGCACCCCGATAAAGCTGTTGGTTCGGGAAAGTGCGAGACTGGGAAAATGGCTGGTACGGCGACCGGCGCCAAGCGCGCACGCGCTTTGGCGTTCAGCGCGCACGAGCGTTATATGCACAAGAGCGGCGTTGTAATGCAGCGCGAGGGCAAGAAGATCCGCGCGTTTCTGGTGCGCAAGGTCGTCGCACAACTCAAGCAATCGCGCGAGCAGCACACACAGGCGAGTGCTGCATTAGAGACCGAGCCGATCGACGAGCCCAAGCGCAAGCGCGCGCAGGGCAAGGTGACCAAGCTGTTCCACCAGGTCGCCAAGCTTGAGACCGAGCTCGCGCTGCTCAAGACGCTCGACTTGAAGGCGGTTGTCGCGCGTGCGTTTGACAAGACGGGATTGAAAGAGGATGCCGCGCCTGATGATGAGAGCGACGACGACGATGGCCCAGTGAGGATGACGAAGCACGACCGCGAGATGCAAAAGTACGGACGAGGACGCGTTGATAAAGAGGAGATGGAGGAAAAGGAGGAGGAGGAGGAGGAGGAGGAGGGTGGTCGTGGACGCCGAGCTGTAGAAGAGGAGGACGAGGACGATGGGTTCAACTCGGAGGATTATGACGAGGTGCCGAGGTCGGCCGCGTCCGACTCGGAGAGCAACAGCGAAGATGAGAATGGTGACGACGTCAGCGACAAAATGGAACAACATACACAAGAAGAAGAACAGGACGTGGAAATGCAAGTGGTCGAGACCGAGGAGGTGGTTAACGCGGCCGTGCTGTTTGGTCCTATGGGTCCGCCGGGCGATAGCCACCCATCCACAGACGACGCGTCCAACGAACCAACGCAAAAGCCAGTGGATCCCGCCGTGCTCGAGCAGCTCGTGGACCGCGTGCTCGCCCACAACCAGATGCAGCCGTTCCTGGACGCGATTCGTCAATAGTACGTCTCTCTTTCTCTATGTGCATGGATGGTTAGACGTTGTCTAACAAATCTATGACCCTAGCGTGGCCAAGAGAGACAAGGACCAGGCCAAGAAGCGGCGCCAAAAGGAAAAGAGCGCGATCAAGCGTGCGCGTGCGTCCATGATTGGCGGCCGCAGCTCGGCGGCTCCGACGTCCATGTTTTTCGGCTCGCTCTCGGGTGCGGGGTCCAATGACGAGGACATAATGGACGTCAGCCTGGGCGGCGCGTCGATGGCCGGAGCCGACGACGACATTGCCGAGTTTTTGGGCGAGACCAAGAAGAAGAAGAACCGTGCCGGCCAAATGGCGCGCCGTCAAAAGGCCATCCGCATGGAAGAGGCCCGGCGCGGCGAACAGGACGGTGGTAGTGGTCCAGGTTCTATTGGTAGTGGTGGTTTCCATAACAAACGGCGCGAGGCACCGTCGATCGGCAAGTACGGTCCGTCGGAGCGGCCCAAGAAGCAGGTGAAAAAAGACCGTGCAGAGGGCAAACCGAGAGCGAGGGATACGGACCGATCCGCGTCGCGGAAAGACCGAGACTTTTCGCGAGACAGCAAACCTTCTGGCGAGACCACGACGCGTCCCGAGCGAAGAACGCCCGCGGCCAAGCCGGCACTTGCAAAGCCGCCACAGCGCAAGCCCGAGGCCGCACCGTCCCATCCGTCGTGGCTCGCCAAGCAGGCGCTCAAGGAGAAAATGAAGGTCGACATTACGGCGTTTGCCGGCAAGAAGATCACGTTTGGCGACGACTAGAGAAAGACGGTCCTACATACAAAAAAAGAATAGAAAGGCAAGCGTCGTATTGTGCGTAAGCAGTCTATGCGTCTTTCTTTCTAAACCATCTCCTGGGTCTTCGCTGGCGCCGTGGTGCCGGGTGCTTCAAAGACCGAGTGGTAATCGACATGGGACGGTCCACTGCGTCGCCAAAACTCGGCCACGTTCGTGCGGAGTCCCCTATCAAACGCATTCTCAAGCTTGGGCTTGTTGGGGTCCGTCGCGCCGGGTGCCTTCTTCAAGTACGGATACCGCTTCCAATTAATCTGCTCGTTGATCGTCAAATTCTTTTCCATCATGCCGACGTGCTGCACGATCATCATCACGAGTGCGACAAACGCGAGTCCGGCCCAGAGCATAACGAGAAACGCGAGCAAGTGGTCACCCACAAGCAACGGGATCTGCATCCACACGCGCAGCACAGCCGAGCCGCGCGTGGCCTCCAAGTTGCTGGGCTGCAGCAGTCGCTGGAACACGAGCACCGCGAGCACGACGTACCCAACAAGCACGACATTGTGGAGCACGAGAAAGCCCATAAAGAGCCGGTGGTTGCCTACGCCGACGCACCGGTTGATCCACGCACAGTGGTGGTCCATGCGTGCGACGCAGACGCCGCACTGCGCGCAGTGCTTCGAGCGTACCGGTTTGCGGATAAAGCACGTGCGGCAATGGGACGCCTGCGGCGGCGGCAGGCCCTGTGCGGCCTTGGCCAGCATGTCGGCCACGTCCTGTTGAAAGGTCGTGACGACGCCCGGGTCGGCCGGACACAGCACGGCGAGCCGCACCCACACGGCGAGAAACACCGCCTCGGCGATCCACATGGCCACGAGAAACGCCTGATAGTCGCGCACGACAAATGCATAGACAGGGTCGATCCACACGACCGCGTGGAAAAACGTAAAGAGCATAACCCAGCCCATCCAGACGCCGACAATCATCTCGGGCTGCTTCTTGAAGAGCGCGCCTGGAAAGCCCGAGCCCTTGGTCTTGGCCGTGGCTGTGGTCTTTGGTTGGGTACTGATGGTGTCCAGTGCGACGCTGGGCGGTACTTTCATGGATCGCTTGGACGGATGCATGGATTCAACGTCGCCGCCGCCGCCGTGGCTGTGGCCGTGGCCGCCACCACCGCCACCGCCACCGTGGGGCTGTCGGAATTTGCCCAACGACTTGGCCAGCACGACGACAATAAAGGGCACGGCGACGTACCACGGTAGCCAGTAACTCGTGGCCAGCACAACAAACAGCACGAGCCCATAGAGAAGCACGAGCCAGAGCCGCGTCGCGCGGCATTTCGTCGGCGCTTGCGAGAACGACCGGTCGGTCGTCTCGAGCAGCGTGACGAGCCACGCGAGTTTGCGCGTGCGCGCAATGTCCAATGCGCTGACGCCATTGTCGTCAGGCGCGTTCGCGTCAAAGTCGCGGGTCATGAGGTACTGCACGACAACCTTGTGTTCTATGAGAAATCCCAGGTCATTTCTCCCAAGTCAGTGACCCCCATTTTCGGCGTTCTAGTAATCGTGAGACAACAACCTACCTCCCGCTGCGGCATAGTGGAGCGCCGTCGTCTTGTGCTTGCTATGGCCGCTGCCTTCGACGATGGCAACGTCTTTTGCTGCCGATGGCGCGGGTACGCGTGTCGCGGCCTCGAGTAGGAAATGGAATGCCCACAAATGGCCCTGCGCAGCCGCGTGGTGGGCCGCCGTATCCCCGGCACTGTCACGCACCACTAAATCGGCACGGCCAAACTGGACCAGCGTCTCAAGCACGCGAATGTTTCCGACGTGGGCAGCACGGCTATTCACCAAATCAATCAGTTTTCTTTCGGAAATGATCTAACACAAAGGGGAAAGATGCACGTACATGAGCGGCGTCTCGCCAGCGAGGTTACGCGCGTCGACGACGCTCGCGACCGCGCGATTAGCGGCCTGCGTTTGCTGGATCAGAAAGTGCACAATGCTCGTGTTGCCCTCGAGCGCGACGCCCGCTGCGTGGTGCATGATCGAGTTGCCGTTCGCGTCCGTGGCCGCGAGCATGTCGACGGGCGCCGGTTGCGCGGCCATGGCCATGCCCCAGAGCAGCACGACCAGCGGAAAGTCGCCATTGGCCGCGGCCGTAAAGGCGTTCTGGCCGTCGTACTCGACGTTCATCCGTAGGTAGGTGTCCTTGCGTGGTGGTGGTGAGGAGGAAAAATGAGCGAAGTGAGCGCCTGACTTTTTTGGCTCCTGAAGAGACTTTCGTGTGCCTGATGGGTTCCAATCGGGTGTGATAATTACTAAAGTAGTCGTGGGTGGGGAAATTAATACCATATCTAGATGGCTTGGAATTGTCGCAATTGCATGAATAGGCATAAACGGTTGAGACTGAAGCCATCTCGATTAGTGAGCTGATGAGTCAGACGGTTTGGTTTGGGGGAGAACCCATCAAGCGTGGGTACACTGTAAGGTCTCACTGGGTCGTCTCGCTGCTCTTGTTGCACGTGCCCCGCGACGCCGTGGGCCGGATCTGTGTGTGGCTGTTCCCGATCTGCGTAACGCCCGACTCGCGTTTCGAGTGCTTGACGCTCGCGGCATTGGATGCGTACTGGGACGCCGACGACGCACCCGAGTTCGATTCGGCCTGGAGCCGCGTGAACTTGGGCACGAGCATGAACGCCATGACCAGCGACGTGCACACGAGCAAGCAGCCCGCGAGAAAGATATAGAACGCCGCGGCGGGCATGTCGACGAGGTACGCGAGCGGCAAGATCACGAGACACCCGACCAGCACCATCATGCTGGACGCAAACATCCAGATCGATTCTTGGAAATCGGTCGAGACATTGCGCACGAGAAACGACGCATAGAGCCCCATGAAGAGCACGATCGACTTCCAAAAGATGAGCAGTGCGCTGAAAATGAACGACTTGGACGTGCACGCAATGTGGTCAACGTCGCCGCGAAATTCCTTGGCCGGCGTGGTCGTGATGGTCGGCATCGGATAGTCGACCGCGAACCAGACGCCAATGATCACAACGTCGACAATGACGAGCCCGAGCAGCACCTTGGCCATCATGAGCGACGACACGGTCGCGCGCTTGAACGCCGACTTCATAAAGACGCGGTAGACGCGCAGCGACTTGACAAAGAGCGAACCGAAAATGATCGTGAACGACGCGGCGGCGGTCGCGGGGCGCGCGCCGCAGATCGCGACGGTCGGCTCGCCAGCGTAAATCAAGGCCGAGGCGCACATAATGATGCCGCCAAAGACGACGAGCAATAGGAATTCGTACTGCGAGCGTCGGATGATCGGTCGGTCGCGGAACCGCACGACGACCAGCATCGAGACGGCGAGCAGCGCCATGATGATGAGCGTGACGACCAAGACCCCAAAGAACGCGGGTGCATCCGTGGGCATGTAGTCGCAGTCGACCAGCACAGCACTTGGCAGCTTCTCGCCGCCGGTACACTCGAGCGACTGCGACGGATGCTGCGGATCCACCAGTAGCCACCAGTACTGGACCGTACGCTTGGCCTGCGTGTCACAGCCCGTAATGTTGTACTTGTAAAAGGACGCATCGCACGCCGGTTTGTCCTGGACCCAGCTGCGCCACTTGGACGGATCGCTGCGGATCCACGCGCAGCTGCGGCTCGTGACGATCGGTACCGGCAGTGTCCGCAGTCCGCCGTCACAGTTTGCCGCGACTAGCGCATTCGTCGGGTCGGGATGCGTCCACGCAAACGTCACGGTGCGGCGACTGTCGGTCGCATTCTCGTGGTCGCATCCCGTGAGCGTGTACGTCACGTGCGCGTCCAAATTGCAGAGCGGCACGCGGTCGAGCCACTTGGTCCACTCGTTGTAATTCTCCTTGACCCACGCGCACGCCGCGTCGAAATTCGCATCCACGACGCTCTTGTCGGCCGATTTGTCTCGGTACTTTCTCAACAAATCGTTCATGTGGAGCTCCGAGAGTGAGAATTTTGAGACGAGCTGGCTTATCGGATTGTCCTGTTGGTTCTGCAATACCTTGGCCGCGTACTTGGCCAGTTTCGTCGCGGGAAAGTCGACGTCGACGGGGTTCGCGGCCGTCGTACTCGTATCGTAGGCGCCGCCAAACTGGCCGGTCGCAGTCACGACGCGCTCGGGGATCGCGCGTGGCAGAAACACGCGCTGGAAAATCTCGGGGTGTTCAATGTGGAACAGGTCGGGCTCATAATGGTAGAAGAGCACGGGTCGCTTCTTGGCGTACGCGTCGAGTGCATAGTTTTGCATACCACCAAACCCGAGAAAGCAAAAGTAGGCCGGGATGCCAATGTTGTTCACGGCGGCCTGTAAATACCCCGGGTCAAAGTAGTACACCATCATGGCGATCGCCATGCACTCGCCGCCGCTGGCCTCGCGGTCGCGGCACGTCAGGGTCTTGGCACAGTGGTCTTTGCAGCCGAGCACGCCGTCCTTGCAATAGGTTTTGTTCCCAGCAGGTGGGAAAAACGCGGCGTTCTTGCGCAGCGCCGACTCGGGCACGGCGCGGATCAGAGTCTCGTCAAAGCGGTAGCCTTTCCAAAAGTCGGCATATAGTGGTGGTACCTGCTTGGTCTTGTCCATGGCGTCGCGCACAAAGTCGGCAGTCGTGTAGAGCCCCGAGCGGCCTTCGTACCCGACGTCGCCAGCGACGTACGACTCGTTGCGGTACATGAGCAGCGCCGGCTTGGTGCCCGCAGTCCAGACCTCCAGATTGAGATGCGTCGGCGTACAGTACCCCGTACCCACGGACGACATGCGCTGCGTCATGGGCTCGGTGGCTTCATTGTAATAGTGGGCGACTGCGAAGCCGTACACTTCGGACGCGACGATCGAAAACACGAGCGTCGTGAGCGAGTGGGTCGGCCAGCCATTGAGTTCCAAAACGACCGAGCCGTTCACGACACCGGCGTCCAATACCGCCCCCGTTGTCTCGTCGACCGTGGCGCCTCCGCCATACAGGGACGACTTCGGATCGGGCGGGCAGTCGCCTTTATAGACGCCCGCGCGTGCCGTGCGTGGGTCTTGGACCGCGTAGATGGACTGCTGCAGTGCCGCGTGGAGAAACGGATTCTCGAGGCGTCCAATCGCATCGCGTGCCGTGCTATTGACGCCAAGTGATACTTCCATGGTCTGGACCCAGTCCTTGGTGAGACACGAGCCCAGGAAGTGATTGGGCGCGACAATCTTGGCTGTCGTGAGCTGAAGCGCCGATGCGGCCGTGACGATCGCGACACATCGCAGTAACATTGGGTTGGTCCTATTGACAAACAGTGACACAACGGAATGGGTAGAGTGTTGGACTTGGTGGTTTTGGCGACGTGGAGTTTGTTTGTGAGGAAATGAAAGGACCCGTGATGCCGTTAAAGAGATGCGGCTGTGTGAAACCACCGAGAATAGCAGTGGGAAGTTGGTCGAGTGCGTTGCGATTCTCATACTATGAATATATATGAGTAACGGGAGCCAATCGCGTGTCCTCAGAACGTTCGGACGGAATGGGCGGCGCGAGCGGTTGCAGTATAGCAGCAGCGACTGGGCTAAAAACAGCCAGTGGTCTCCAAAACGTATCCGAAAATGTAGCCATTCCTCACCCTTGTACCGTTTTCCCTCACTAGTCACATCCCGCCACTGTTCGGCGTCGGCGGTACTATGATATATCACAGGTCTCTGTGGTACTTGAACAAGTAGACGTCCAAATCATCTTACAGAGGTATTTGTTGTACGGCTAGTAAGGTGAAACACTGCTGTGATTTCATCTACCAATTCTAGACATTTGCATATATTACAAACAATTACCAAATCCCCTCTCTATAATGCCACGCTCTCCCTGACACTAGTGACAGCGCGCCAGCTCACACAAAAGAGAATCCATCACCTCATGAGCGAACTCACCAAGCGCGCAGGACGCGCCGTCGGCTCGGCCACCGCTAGCGCACTGGATATAGACACCCACAGTGCTACAGAGAAAGACAGCGAGCTCGTGCGTGCCGTCGAATTCGACATTCGTCCGTCCTGTGCCGACGAGCCGGCGCGCCGGTATCTTCGCCACCACAGCGACGGCAGCAGCGAGCAGCTCCGCGCGACACTGCGCGGCGCGCCGCTCGCCGACACGGCACTCAAGCGGCTCCCGTCCTGTCTGTCATGGAGCGGACTCGTGCGCGAGCTCAAGGAAATGTTTCTGCCGGCCGGGTACCCCGACTCGGTGAGTGAAGACTACCTCATGTTCCAATTTTGGGACACGCTCCAGGCCATGTGCAGCTACCTGCGCGGCGTGCTCGCGACGCAGTCGGTGTTGCAAAGCGTCGGCGTTGGGGATGAGAATGCGACGCCGCTCGCAGCCGCGCTCCAGTGGGTCTTGCGCGACGGCTCGGGCATGATAGGCGGACTCACGTTTGCCTATGTCGTGGGTCCAAAATTCGACATTAACGTCAAGCGCTGGCGGCTCTTTGCCGATGTGATTAATGACGTTGGGCTCACACTCGACATGGTCGCGCCATACTTTCCCACGCTCGTGACGCAGGTGCTGTGCTTGTCGTCGATCTGCAAGACCATGTGTGGCGTCGCGGCCGGTGCGACGCGGTCGTCGCTCATGACGCATTTCGCCAAGCGCGACAATATGGCCGATTGTGCCGCCAAGGAAGGCTCACAGGAGACGGCGGTCAAGCTCTTTGGGTTGATCTTTGGCATGTACTTTGCCAACGCCGTGAACTCGTCCAAGCACAGCATTTGGGTCGCATTCATTGTGCTCACGCTCGTGCACGTATACGCGAATTTCCACGCCGTGTCGTGCCTCTGCATTCCGACGCTCAATCGCCAGCGCGCCCACATTCTCATGGAGCGGTACCTGCAAGGATATAGCGCCAGCACCAAGGACACCAAGGCGCCGATCACCTCGGACGTTATGGGCAATCCAGTAAGTAAACATTGGGGGGAGGGAGAAAAACGACGTGGTGTACTGATGCGTTCGATTGTAGTTTTCCATTCGTAGTGTCAACCTCGTCGAACCCGTGTTTACAGACCCCAAGCTGCCGATTCTCGACATTGTCATGGGCGCGCAGCTCTTCCAGGCCGTGCCTACGCACCAGGATTTGGACCGTTTACTCGAGCTCTACGTGTACGTACAGTACATGGAGCTCACGATGACGCGGATACTGCGGTTTTCTGATCGACAATATCCCCTCGTTTTGCAGTGATGAAGCCTACGTGCTGACGGTGCAGAACCAGCACATTCAAGTCGTGTTCCACGCCGACATGGCACCGCGGGACGAGCTCCGCGCGTATTTCCAGGCTGTATTAGTTCTCCAAAGTCTCCGCAACGCGTCTCCTACCGCCACGGCCACGTCCTGGGACCTGCTCGAGACCTCGCACGCCAAAATGAATGCCGACTTTGAGTTTTTCTTTCAGCAGATCCAACGCAACGGCTGGAAGACCCATCTCGTTCTGCTCAACACGTCCCAGTGGCGCGTCAAGCTCAGCAGCCACGCGTGAGGCAGCTGCAACTGTATGCACAGTACAATGGAAGATGCCCTCGTGATTTGTGTGAGTTCAATGGAATCTGTAATTCATTTCTAGATTTTAGTAAATGGAAAAATGAAAATAACGTATTTTTCTCAACCTCAAAACGTGAGTTTCTATCCCTTAACACTTGCCAGGGACCACGACACCAGGTCCCGCTTGCGTCTTGGTGATGGTAAACTCATCAATAATCTTTTGCGGCTTGATGACCGACGTGACGTACTTGAGCGTGAGACTGTCACGCGTGACGCGCACCGTGTTGATACCGTACTCGGCCGACTCGAGCACGTTCCATGGGATCGTCGCGTTGTTGCCCGAGAGCGTGTTCTTTTCTGGGTTCCCCGGCCCACCCGTGATGATGTAGACGGGCGCCTTGGGGTTAGTGTACGTCTTGTTATCGACGGACACCCCATCCATCACGGCGACACCGTTGGCGATCGGGAAGTGGCGTTCGTACGAGTGTTCGTGGCCGGCGACGACCAGCGTGACACCGTACTGGATGAACAAAGCCTCAAACGCCTTTTGGAGGGTCAGCGAGTAATCGGTGGGTTTGTTCGAGGCGTCCGTGTTGAGACGGCAGTACAATGGGCGGTGCATGCCCACAATAATCCATGGCACGTTCGCTCGGTTGGCCTGGGCCTTTTGGAGATCAGCTTCAAGCCACGCGAGCTGGTTGCCAAAGTTGCCATTCTCGTTGGTGCCCGTGAAGGCGTTTGCTGGGGCGTCCAGGTAATCCGTTTCGGACGAGATGGTCGTGAAATGGACCGGTCCATACTCGAACGAGTACCACATATTCTGGACGCCCTTAGACTCGGCCGACGGCATCTTGAAGCGCGCATTGTAGGCCGTGTAATTACCCAAGTGGTCCTTCTTATAGGTCGACTGGAGACACGCGGGCGAGTGGCACTCGGCCTCGTGGTTGCCGACCGTGACCATGTAGGGCAGCTTGCTCATGACAGGCGTGAGCGAGTTCATCCACTTGTTGTAGACCTTCTCATAGTAAAAGCCCAGCAATTGCGACGGCACGAGAAAGTCGTCGTCGGCATAACTGATATCGCCAACATGGTACACAAACGCGTTCGAGCCCGCGAGCGTGTTGATGTAGTCGACCGAGGCCTCGCCATTGTCACCGAATCCGAGGTCACCGTACACGAGCATATCAAAGGGCGTAGTGTCCGAGGCCGACCGCGCGGTCGTGAAGGACGACACATCACTGGCGAGTGCCAAGTCGGTGGCGCTGCCCACCTTGTAGTAGTACTGCGTATTGGGCGTGAGACCAGCCACCGTTGCGTGGTTCTGAAAGAGTGTGTAGTCGCCTTCCGAGTAGTACGAGTTGATCGCAACCGTGACGTCCGTGCGTTGCTTGAGACCATCGGGGGACGAGCCAATCCACACGGTACTATCAGCGACCCTGTCGAACGTCGCCCACGAGATGGTCATGCCCGTGCCGGCGGTCGCGCCAGCGTAAGCCAAGTGGATTTGCTGCGGCAGCTTGGCTGCGGCGGCCTTGACACGGCACGACTTGGCTGGCGACGCATCGCCGGCCTTGGGCTGCGACGCGCAGATGGCCGTCGACGTGCACTGCGACGTTGCGGTCTTGTACACGCAGACGCTGTCGTCAATGGCGGCCTGCACACTTGCCAACAGGATCGAGACCGCGGCGACGGTGCTGAGTACAGGGAAGAAAAGCTTCATAGTGTTGTCTTGTTCTTGAAAGGACGTCGACTACAAGCGGGGGCTGGAGCACAAATTGGATTGTGGTCACGTCCAGTGTGCCTCCGGCGGTCCAGAATGTTCGATCCCTAGGACACACAAGTGATGGGTGCTTAGTCATACGTGGCATGGTGAGCGATCAAGATTCACCGGAGCGCGTCCGCGAACGGGGCAGGCCACCTCGCTGATCATCTCAACTTTTACCTGAGGGTACAATCACTGCCCCCACGTTGTTGAGACTCGACTTTGTTGTTGCACACTTGAAGACGCCAGAAAAATGGTGGGAGCAAACGACGTGGCACGGCATTTTTATGCACAACAAGGAGCTTTTTCGTTTTTTCGACAGAACACGTGACGACCTGTGATAATGGACGCCCGCCCCTTAGATTCAGAGTGTCAGGACTCCTGACAGGATTCCTGTCACAGGAGCTCCAATGCCCTCGCCGTGTCGCAGCGGGGGATTCGAGAGCCACCCGGTAACGCAGTGACTCACGCTGAGTGGAGTCCTGCGACTTTGTGATGGGCGCTGCTTGTGTGACTGTATGGAAGCAGTCGATTCATTGTGGGAAGCGATATTCTCCGTGTTGTTGCTGGCCAATTCTCGACATTGCCATGAGCGAACTGCCCTTCCATGGGGAGGGGGGGGAGGGTCGTCGGCTTTGGCTGTACCGTATGCGGTGCGTGCATAGGATATTGGAAGACGTTCTCTGTGCCTCTGGGTTTGTCTCTCGGCTCATTTTGTGTTGCTGTAGTGATAAAGACAGAAGCAGCAAATCCCGACCGATTTCCAAACGGGCGCGACCCCAAATGAGTGCAGTATTCCCGCCAAAAGTCTCCGCAACGCGCCCTCAGTGGCCACACCGTCGTTGTCCTGGAACGTCCTTGAAATATCGGAGGCGAAAATGACTCTACGTAGTACGTAGTACTACGTAGTAATAGTAGAAGAGATTTTCTCGTCCAGCAGATCCAACGTATGGCTGTGACTTACAGTGCCATGTCAAGCTAACGGACCAAGTGTCAGCCATTGAGACTCCATGCCAGGGTGAGCGAAACCAGTGAGTTTCAGAAAGTTGATTTACGACACTCGACATTACAGTACGGAGGATTCCATTTTGGCCCACACTGGACATCTGCAGCCCCGTTGGAAAGCTCCGTCCTTAGTTCTTGGTGATGGTAAATTCATCGACAACCTTTTGCGGCTTGACGACCGACGTGACGTACTTGATCGCGAGACTGTTGCGTGTGACATGCACCGTGTTAATACCGTACTCGGCCGACTCGAGCACGTTCCACGGGATCTGGGCGTTGTTGCCCGAGGCAGTATTCTTCTCCGGGTTGCCGGGTCCGCCCGTGACGATATAGACCGGCGCCTTGGGGTTGGCATAGATCTTGCTATCGGCCGAGACACCGTCTTTCACCGCGACGCTGTTGGCGACCGGGTAGTGGCGTTCGTACGCGTGCTCGTGGCCGGCAAAGACGAGGTCGACATTGTACTTGATGAACAACGCCTCAAACGCCTTTTGGAGGGTCTGCGAGTATCCCGTCGGCTTGTTCGAACTGTCCGTATCGGCGCGGTGGTACAGCGGACGGTGCATGCCGACAATCAACCACGGAACGTTGGCGCGGTTGGCCTGGGCCTGTTGGAGATTGGCCTCGAGCCACGCGAGCTGGTTACCAAAGTTACCATTCTTGTTGCCCGTGTACGCGTTGGCCGGAAAGTCGGGGTAGTCGGTCTCACTGGAGATACTTGTGAAATGGATCGGTCCGTACTCGAACGAATACCACATGCTCTTGACGCCCTTGGACTCTGCCGACGGCATCTTGAAGCGTGCGTTAAACGCCGTGTAGTTTCCAAGGCTCGCCTTCTTGAACGATGACAACAGACACGCTGGCGAGTGGCACTCGGCCTCGTGGTTGCCGACCGTGACCATGTAGGGCAGCTTGCTCATGACAGGCGTGAGCGAGTTCATCCACTTGTTGTAGACCTTTTCATAGTAAAAGCCCAGTGCCTGTGACGGCACTAGGAAATCGTCGTCGGCGTACCCAACGTCGCCGACGTGGTATACAAACGCGTTCGAGCCCGCGAGGGTGTTGATATAGTCGGCCGAGGCCTCACCATTGTCGCCAAAACCCAAGTCACCGTACACGAGCATATCAAAGGGCGTGGTATCCGAGGCCGACCGCGCGGTCGTAAAGAACGAGACGTCGCTCACGAGTGTCGAGGTCGCGGCGCTGCCCACCTTATAGTAGTACTGCGTATTGGGCGTGAGACCAGTCACGGTCGCGTGGTTCTGGAAGAGCGCGTAGTCGCCTTCCGAGTAGTACGAGTTGATTGCGACGGTCACATCCGTGCGATGCACAAGGCTATCAGGGGACGTACCAATCCACACTGTACTATCAGCGACCTTGTCGAACGTTGCCCACGAGATGGTCATGCCCGTGCCGGCAGTTGTGCCAGCGTAGGCCAAGTGGATTTGCTGCGGCAGCTTGGCTGCAGTGGCCTTGACGCGGCACGACTTGGCTGGCGACGCATCGCCGGCTTTGGGCTGCGACGCGCAGATGGCCGACGGCGTGCACTGCGACGTTGCGGTCTTGTACACGCAGACGCTGTCGTCAATGGCGGCCTGCACACTGGACGGAAGCACCGAGGCGGCAGCGACGGCGCTGAGCACAGCGAAGAAAAGCTTCATGATGTCTTGGTGGGGGAGGAGATGGATTGGTCAGGCTTACGAGCTCGAGAGACAATTGGATTGTGAGACTGGCAATCGGCCACGAATTCCTGGGAACTGATGGAGGCGCGTTTGGTGGTCCAGAAGCAGTCGATCTAATGGGAATGAATGAAGGCAGCCAGTCACTGATGCGTAGCCATCTTGACTCGCTGAACGAAGCGAGATTCGCCCGGTCGAGAGACGGGCAATCCCCCTGAATCTCTTGAGTGGTGCACATTGCCATCACCGTCAAACTGTGGATGGCTGTTTTATGTGTATGTCAGAGCTCTTCGTTTTCACGGGACACGTGACGGGAAAGTTGTCCAGTGATGGACACCCCGACGGAGTTTTTTTTAGAGATTCGCGGGCGCCACACCCTTGAGCTTCTGCTTATGGCCACGGCACAGGTGTCACTGCCTCAGCGAAAAAAAAGGATTCACGATTGCATGTGTGTTTTCGTATCAGGGGACTGAATCTGATAATGGGTTGCCGGACTGCGTGGATGAATCTTGGTGGATGCAGTCTCAAGAGATCTGCTTGGTTTGGCGAGGTATGAGAACACGAGCGTATCTCGGCATAACGTAGGCCGTGATATTGATAAGGCACGTTCAACGGCAGCGAAAAAAACCCCGAATCTCGTGGTCAGCGTGGGCCACGCTGTGATGGCGACTTGCTGAGCATTTCAGATCCCGAACGAGGACGTCCCCTCAGTGGACGATCTCACAGAAATGCCAAGGGAATTTCGACCTGGACACGCTGCCCTGACGTCAGTTTGATCACCAGCGCCACTGTTTTCGACTGCGACGACGTATTACAGGACATAGTAAGACGCTCACCAATGGATTGCATCTGCACTGGGTATAACTCGGATCATAGACTATCCGCGACCGCTCGATTTCTCAGCATCGTAAGCCGATCACATAACAACACCAGCACAACGCATCCAATCTCTTGGGACGACCACGTGCTGTCCCTCCCATTTGGTACCACGCCCATGCGCCATCTTCACGGATACGCCAGGAGAGGTCAAAGTTCAGCTGATTCATTACTCAATTCCTAAAGGTTAGGAGATCATACGCCCGTTTCTATATATTTGATATTTGTGGTTCACTTTAATTGAGGTTCAGTGTGGACCACATGGGTTCAGGTCCCCTCGTCCGAAATTCCTTCACCATTGATGGAACCCCAAGTTGATGGAAGCTAAACCTCCGTCGTGATTCCTCATGGTGCGTAACTCTCTATGAAAGGAACTCTATGGACATATCTGACCGATGCGTCTCTGTCATATCTGTCCTAATCTAGGTGCGCATGCGCTTCCAGTTCCCGCCGGCGGCGCCGCCATCGCTGGCGCAACGCTTTCCTATTGGCACGCGCGTCGCCAATCCGATCGAAGGCCGCACGGGCCACATTGAAGGTTTTGACAGCGCCGCGGGCGTCTACCACTTGGTGTTTAATGACGGCCACCAAGAGGACGTCACCGACAAGGCCGTCGACCGCTTTGTGATCCGCAAGCCGCCGCCAGCGCCCGCAGTCGGCGAGGCTACGCGCGACGCACCGAGCGAAAATAGTGGCGACGACAATGAGGACGACGAGAATGAAGATCCCCACAAACTCATGGGCGTCGCGATCCTCAAGGTCGTGCGCGACTATGACGGCCACGAGACGACAATCGGCGGCTGCGTCGAGACGTACTTGCCGTCGACGGGCTACTATCGTGTCGTCTATGAGAACGGCTTTGTCGAAGACATGCGGCCCGAGCAGACCCGTGCGGCCATTACCAAGGCGACACGCAAGCGCAAGGCACTCGAGCGAGGTGATAAAGCCAAGAGCGAAGACGACGATCCGGCGGAACGCCTCGCACGCAAGAAGGAGCGCATGGGGCTGACAGACACGGCCGGGACGGACAAGCCGCTCGAGACCCAGCAGCTCCCGAGCCGCACGGCCGCGTTCGAGATTATTCGCAAAGTGCTACGTGCGATCCTCGTGCAGGCTGACGTCAAGTCGATGCGCACCGAACGGCAGCGGCTCGCCGTCTCGAACGACGACATGAAACCGAAAAAGGCGCTCGAACATTTCGTCGACGCCGACGGACTCAAGTGTCTCCAGCAAGTGCTGGCCATGTGGATGAAAAAGACCGAGACCCACGGCGGCGCGATGCTCGTACTCAAGATCTTGGCGACGCTTCCGGGCGTGAACGCCGAGCTCGTGCTCGCGAGCCAGATTGGCAAGACGCTGCGCCGCATCTCGAAGCTGAGCCGCCAACTCGACCATGTCGATCCGGCCCTGGGCGATCTCGCCGACTGGGTCATTTATACGTGGCAACGCAACGTTGTCCACAAGGCCGGTATGACCTCGGCCAAGGCACTGACGAGCCAGCAGGCGGCGGCCGTGCAAGGCGAGAAACAGCCCAAGCTGTACGTGCTGCCGGCCACGGCCGAGCGCGAGATCAAGCAGCGCATGGCGAGAACGGCCGAGCTGCGCAAGCTACTCACAGCACCAGACCCGCCGGTCGTAAACGACGACGAGCCGGCAATTTTCCTAGCGAATTATGGGTCATTGGGTTCGACCGAGGCGCGCCGTCCCATGCGGCAGCTGATCCATATTGAATCGCTGGTCGAGCGCGTACGGAAACGCCATGAAGACCAAGCGGCCAAGACGACAGACGATGAAGGAGGCGACGAAGATACGAGTCCGTCCAAGGCGACGACGACAATGACTGCGGGTGGACGCCGCATTCGATTCCGGCGTCGCGACGAAGTGCTTCAGTTTAGTATCTACATTGCGCCGTTGCACTTGATGGCGACAGACCGTACCAAGATTATGGACGCCATGGCCATGCGCCAGCGCAAAGATTCCATGGACATGGACGACGACGCGGACGCCAGCAAGACCCCCAAGCTGCCGCGCCCCAACAAGCGGACCGCGCCCGTCAAGTCGATCCTCAAAGTGCGTGAAGAAGTCATTGTGCCGTACAACCGCATCGTGTGGACGTAAGTAACCCGATTCGTATTGGGGTCATGGAGGGAGGCAGGCAAGGAGCTGCGGTAGGTGCGGATAGTTGGCGGAGTTTGAGGCGTGGTCCATACATTGCTGTGATGACTGAATGTGCGTGGATGGAAGGAGCCCATACTGGGTACAGAACATGCAGCGGATTCTTTGCGATGCTTCATCTTCTGCGAAGAATCCAACACTGTCAGTGACAGTATGGTGACAGTGTCACCATACCGGTACTGTACATTCGCAGTGAGATCTGCGAGAACTTTTCCCAGACTTTTTTGTTGGAATGGCTGGGAGTCCCCGTCATTCAGACACTAAAGCGACTCGCAGCCGACAACGCGATCTTGAAGATCGCATGGACTGGACTGAATGTGTGTGGTGCTGGGATTTTCATATCGGCGGAACATTCACGCGCACTGTGATGTTCATGAGGATGGTTGGGAATTGGGAAGTTGGCGATCCCTTCCGGTGCCCATCGTACAGTACACGACTGGAGCGTGACAGGCTTCAATGTTTCTTCGGTCCAGAGCGGATGGACCAAAAACTCTTCGACGCAAATGACTGCCAGAGAAATCCTCTTGTTGCATCTCTTCGAAGGAAATCCAGACTCTGGATTCCTGCTTATGAATTGTGGACTGCTTGGCAAGATCCACCAAGGAACGGTGGAATTTTGCGCGGGCTGCAAATCAATCTGGAGGGCCGGATCGGGAAACGAAGACACCAGATTCTGATGTTGGGATGGCGTTTTTCTGTACCTGTGCCGAAAACATGAGATGGTGTCAAGTCCAAATCAGTGTTTTATCTGTATATACATGCATTTTCCCATCAAGCCCGAGTGTCAATATCAACAATTTTCATTCAAATAGCCATCGTTATCATGTTTCTACCAGTTTATGCACTATTCGGACCCCTCCCGAATCCGTGTTAAAAGCAGCTGGGTCTCTTTTCCGTTTTTTTGTTGAAGGCTTCGACTAAAAAAGCGTTTTCTCTTTTGTGCGGACCACCACAAAACGTTCTGTGACTTGCCGTGTCACGCTCCATGAGGCATCAATGCTCCGAACAAAAAAAAGAAGAAGAAGCGAGTGATTCCGAATGATATCCTAACAAGAGAGCGCCGCTCTGTGATGGCCGTGACAGCTCCAAGCCATCTCTCCTCCCCCGTTTCCGTAGGTCTCTTCATTCCGCAATCTTCTCTGTCTTCACCCAAGTGATCCCTCGGAAAAAATCCCCAAGAGCTCTCACGCCATGCTTCGCGTACTCACAGCCGTTGCACTCGGTGTAGCAGTCACTGTCACGGCCCAGTCGACGGCCATTGACGACAGCGCGTGTGACTGGATGCTGGCCAAGTTTCGCTGCGAGCCGAACGCACTGTGTTCGTACCAGTACAAGTTTGGCGACCTCACGCCGAGCCAGTCGTGCCGCGTGCGGCCCAGCGCCAACAAGCTGCCGCAGCAAATGCACTTGGCGTATGCCGGCTCGACGGCCGGTACGGGCATGACGCTCTCGTGGGCGACGTTTGATCAGGTCGCCGATAGCACCGTGTGGATTGGCTCGTCGCCCGAGAGTCTCGCGCAACGCACGGACGTGCAAGTCGCGAGCCGCTCGTACTACTCGGAGGGAAAGTACTCGCTCTTCCAGAACCACGCGACCGTCACGGCACTCTCGCCTAATACGCAGTACTATTACAAGGTCGGTAGCGCCTCGGACCCGGCGATCGTCAGCGCGGTCGCGTCGTTTACGACTGCGCGGTCGGCGTCCGACCCGACGCCCTTTGACATTGGCATCTACGGCGACCTGGGCTTTGGCGACAAGGGCGAGGCCTCGGCCGCGTACATTAATACGCTCGGCAATGCGCTGTCGTTCATTTACCACATTGGCGACATTGGCTATGCCGACGACGACTTTTTAAAGCCGTCGCAGGCACTGGGCTTTTTCTATGAGGAAGTCTACAACAAGTGGATGAACTCGCTCACGCCCATTATGAGCCGAGTGCCCTACATGGTCACGGTCGGTAACCACGAGGCCGAGTGCCACTCGCCAGCGTGTCTCGTGTCGTCCTACAAGAAGGAACGCCTCGGTAATTACACGGCCTACAATGCGCGCTTCAAAATGCCGTCAGCAGAGTCCAAGGGCGTCCAGAATATGTGGTACTCGTTCGAGTACGGACCGGTCCATTTCACGACCATCTCGAGCGAGACGGATTACCTGGACGCCCCAGCGAACGCCTACACGGGCAACACGAATGGTAACTTTGGCAACCAGCTCGCGTGGCTCGAGGCCGATCTCCAAAAGGCCCAAGCCAACCGCGCCAACGTGCCGTGGCTGATTGTCGGCATGCACCGTCCGCTATACCATCGTCTCGACGCCGACGCTGCCCACAAACCAACGGGTGATTCGCTTGCGCTCCAGAAAGCATTCGAGGCTTTGTTCATCCAGTACAATGTCGACCTCGTCGTCGCCGGCCACGAACACTCGTACGAACGCCACTACCCGATCGCCAGCGGTGTCGCGATCAAGGACGGTGTCTCGGTCGATAACAAGACGTACGCCAACCCCAAGGCACCCGTCTATATCGTCACGGGCGGGCCGGGCAATCCCGAGAAGAATGCGCTCTCGGGCAAGAACGGTGTGATCCCATGGAACGTGCTCGAACTGGCCGAGTACGGTATTAGTACGATGCGCGTCACGCGAGACAGTCTCACGCTCAAGTACGTGGCCACGGACAACCAGAAGGTGCTCGACGAGTTTACTATCACCAAGAAGTAGTGTGGCTCGTCGCGATTCAACTCGATGTCAATTTGACGTGATGGTGTCCAATCCGATTATGTGTTGAATCCAATTATTATTGGCTGTCTGGCTTTTGCAACTCACAGAGTGCGCGCGTCGCACATTCTACGGTGAGCAACACAGTGACCACGACGGTCTTGCTTGTG